>NNCB01001002.1:0-12766 GCA_002317545.1 Scenedesmus quadricauda | reverse complement strand
CGGGCGCAACACGGGCGGCTCGCAGTTTTTTATAACTGCCACAAGCGTCATAACGACTTCCCCGCCTGGACCGCAGTCACAGTTGCATCTCTGTATGGTATACGTAGGGAGTCGAGGCCTGAAAGACGCGTGCTGCAGCCCTGAGCCCTTGCAGAGCATGCAGCGGAAGGCAGGGCGCAGGCGCCCACCGCCTGAGTTGCTTAGCCCGTATGCGAGGCGCCAGCGTGCAAAGCCCCGCATCTCGGGGGCGTGACGGGCAAACACAACTGCTGTCAACAAACCGCAACTGTGCGCCGCTTCAACCCTGCCTGAGCGCGCATTTGATGGACGGTGAGGGCAGACAGGGCGAAGACGTTGGTCTACAATAGCTCTGACTAGCAGTAGAGCGGATTCGGACTAGCCGACGGCAGGCGCTGAGTGGCCGGGTCCCGTCGCACTGGGCGCGGAGGGACCGAAAGTCCGCAGCCAGGCTCGCCTGTAAAGGTCGAGAGCAGTTGAAGCGCGAGCTTGACGGACGTGCGCCGAGGTGTCATAATCTGCCATCAGTTCTCATATCTCTACCTGGGTTTGGGGGAGATTGAGGCGTGTTGCAGTGTAAGCGGCCCACCGTCGATGCCTTCTTCGATGTGCTGCGCGAAGCCCTGCACCAGGGCCGCCAGGTGAAGCTGTCGGGTTTCGGCAACTTCGACCTGCGCCGCAAGAACGAACGCCCGGGGCGCACCCCAAGAGGCAGGATCCCGATCTCCGCGCGCACGGTGGTGACGTTCCGTCCCGGCCAGAAGCTGAAGGAGCGGGTCGGGCCTACACCGGCACCAGGGGGCCTGGGCGAGGCGAACGGCGGGCCGGGGGCCGAGGCGCTAGGCAGCCAGTTGCACAGGCAGCCGGCGGGCGCCGTACGGACGCCCGAGGGAGCGATGGCGCAAGGCAGCGGCGTTGGCCGCGGCGGCGGCATCACAGGGCGCGCCGACGTTCAAATCCACCGCCGACCCGCGCCAGGTCGCGACAGCATGATCACGTCGCTTGCGGCTGCACCGGCCACCAACGAAGGGGTACGGAGAGACCCGCGCCGATCAGCGTGCGGCCTCGAAAGCGCCGAGAACCGTTACAAGCTGCGCAAATGCTGAAGACGTGCAGCAGTCCTGGATGTATACATGTGTTCCCGGTTGTTTGTTCGCCCACCGCAGCGCACCTGGATCTTGTCCTTGCAGGCCAGCAGCCAGTGCTGCCTTGGCGGCGTGACCGCGTGCGCCAGCGCGCGTCGCGTCGGCGTCGGGCAGCGCCCATCTTCGCCGCCACGGTGATTTCGCGGCTGAGCTTTGAAAACAGGCTGCTGCGCTTTTTGCGTTCGCCTGGTGACGCACCTGCTTGGCGGTGCATGATGTTCTTGAATTTACTATGCCGGCCAAGCCACCCTCCATCGGTCAATCCCCGCCGCAACCCACAACGCAGGCCCCGCGCCCGTGCGGCATGCACGCAACGTGGCGCGCAGTGCACCCATTTTCCCTTGCAACATTCCCTCTGAGACAAGCACGCCCAACCACCCTGGCCTCGGGCATTTGCAGGGGCGGGAGGCAACAAGGCGCAAGGGCGCCAGCGTTCGCGAGGCACGGGCAAACGCAGTCTTGCCGGGGCGGGCGCGGCCCGCGGCCCTGAGGCGCTGCATGCTCACCAGCAGGCAGGCATGCAGGTCCAGCGCGATGCTGGACACCCCTTCGGCCGTGGCGCGCGCCTTCTCCGCCTCCTCCAGCTGTGGCGGAGCGTTGAGGTGGGGTGATGAGGTTGGCCGCGATAAGGGCAGGTCAGCGGACCTACGGCTCAGCTGGAAAGCGCATAAACCCGCCAGTTTTTCACCCTGACCAGCGCATTTGATACCTCGCCAAGCCTGTATTTCCCCTTTGCCCCAGGCCGTTGCGGGCGTCTTCCTGTGAGTAGGAGATGGGATGGATGGCGGCGGAGCTGGCGGTCACCAAGGCAGCGACGAAGACGGCGCTTCGTCACCCCAACATCGGCTGGGCGCAGGCTGCCCGTTCTAGTGTGCCAGGCTTCGAGTGGTTTGGGCGGACGTGACAAGGTCGCGCAGAAATGCATGTGCAGCGGCTTGCGCATTTACTACGCAACCGCGGAGCATCCCTCAAAGCCGTTCGCCCAACATCTGGCTTGGCGCTATTTTACGACCCCTCTGCACGTCCGCACCTTCTCAGAGGCCAGCTCGCGCCTGAGCGCCCCCAGCCGGCAGATGTGTCACGCATAACCCGCGCCAGGAGCATCCATGCAGGCTAGGCGCGTGGCAATGCCAGAGGCGCATCAGCCAGATGAGCCTGGACGTAGCGCGCTGAACGAATAAGGTCAGCCGCAAGCGAGGGTGGTCGCACGGCGCCAACCCATGGGAGTCCGGGCAGGGTGCAGCGTGAGCAGGAAGCAATGTGCGGCCGGTGCGTCCCACAGCCCTGCGGGAATGGTCACATCTGCTCATTGGCAATCTGTCTCCTCCCGGCCGCGCGCGCGGCCCTGCCAGCATTCGGAGCATATTCCCATGGCCGCCCAATATAGTTTCGTGATGAAGGGTCTGAACAAGACCTATCCCGGCGCGCAAAAGCCGACGCTCAAGGATCTGAGCCTGCAATTCTATCCCGATGCCAAGATCGGGATCGTCGGCCCGAACGGCACGGGTAAATCGACGCTAATGAATCAGTGGCGGCAGTGGGACACGCGTTGTTGGGCGAGCAGCAGAGCCTGACTTGCCTGCACGGTGCCGTGCAGCTGCGCCACCTCGCCGCGGGCCGCGTCCCGCAGCTGCATCGCCGCCTCGCAGCTCTCCTGGCGATCAGTCAGGGAGCGGCCGCAGCGAAGGTGGGACGTGAGACAGCGCGTGTGCAGATCGCTGCAGCGGCTGGAGCTGGCGTGCGCGGATGAAAGGCACCTTTTGTTGGGGCACCACGATGCAACTTTTGCGTCGCGCATACGCACTTGGACCATGACAGGAGTTCAATAGCCACAACAATCCCCATAACCACTTGCCGGGCCCTCAGCAGGTCGCCGGGACAATGATGACCCGAACACAGGGTACGTCAGCGGCTGCAAAGAGACCCGGAGTGCGCCGGGCTCGCACCCTCGCAGCGGTCACGCTCCATGTCGGGGAGCGAGCAGGCCCCGTTGCTCAGTCACGGTACGAGGACGCGTACGGTTAGGAGTACAACCGGCCCGCGCAAGGGTCACTCACGTTGGCGCGCGCAGCGTCGGCCTCGGAAGCGGCGAGCCGGTTCTTGAGCTCGTTGGTCTATTCATGGAAGAGAGCGGGCACACGGACGGCGTCGAGGTTGCACGATCAGCAGGGAGGCGACGGTTGCTGAACGTCAGGGTCTCACGGCCTTTGGAACCAGCCGTGCTGCAACGGTTGTTGAACCTAGAGGAGATGGTCCCTGCTGCGTTGCGGGCGCATGCACAGTCAAAGCGCACCAGGGCTTTGAGTGGACCCGGTGCGCAAGGGCGATGAGGGGGCGAGCCTGGCGACGCGCAATCGCGCCAGCACGCAATGTGTCCATTACGATCGCTCACCGCGGCTGCGTGGCTGCGCTGCAGCGCCGCCTCCTGTGCGGCCTTCTCCTTGAGCGAGCTCCTTGTCTCCGCCAGGGCCTCCTGTGAAGGAGAAAGGGGGTGCATCAGCAGCGGGGGGGCGACTGTTCGGGTAATATCGTTGCTGCCTACGACAGCAGCGGCAACCTGAACGTCAATTCCTCGCTTCCGGGCGGCAGCGGAACCGATCCGTGCACCTTCGCCGGAACGCTGACGCAAACGTCCGGTGGTCTCGTTACGAATCCCTGATCATTCCTATTTCTTGCTTCTCTCAGCCACCGTGTGCTTTTCGGCGGTGGCTATCCTAACTTGGGGCGCCTGGCCGGGTGCCCTCTTGGCCCGTTCTCGAGCTTCCCGTATATCCCAGCATCGTACAGTTTTACGGTTCCGGAATATATGGGATGCGAAATGCCACGCACCTGGCTGGCTGCAGGCTGTGCAGCTGCACCACTTCCTGCGACGCGTCCAGCTCCGGCTGCGCCACGTCGTTCTTGGCCTATCAGGTTCGCGGGATAGGGGCAGCAGGCGGTACGCAGGGAGTTGTGCAAAATGTATGCCACGTCTGTGACAATCAGGAGTCCGGGTGGACCTTCATGGACTGGGTGAACAAGATCCCGTCTAGGGGTTGCACGGGATCAGCCCTTCCTGTGAGCATGAGCTGCCTTGGGTGCGCGATCCCGCCTCGCATATCATGTCGGAACTGAGGGCTAGCCCGAAGCGGCGGCAGAGTATGCATCAGGTTCGATCCTCGGAGGCCACCACGTTCAGCTGCAGTGCATTGCACGGGTGCGCGATAAACGGAGCATGCGGCACTCCTCTGACAAGCAGTCGTTCAGCGCGACTTGCCAAAGTTTTGTCCCTCAAAACTATGCCACCGTTCCCCCTTCTATCTTGCATCACCTTGCTTTGAGCCTCCGCGCTCGATCAGCCACGACGTCTTATTGCAAGGCACACAAGGGTTGGCCCTCGCTCAACAGGGTGCGCGAAATGGAGGGAGCTGCGGCTTGGCACGGTTGATCTCCAACAATTTCAATGCGTCCTTTCAAATCAAAGCATTCCATCTCTCTGTACCAGCAGGCCGTCCACTCAGCAACACGCATCGATGGCCCATGCTGCTGAGCACACGCAAGGTCCATCGACGAGACGCAGCGCATACCTCCAAGCGCTTGTTCCCAACTTCGGCCGCGCAGCGTTATTCTTGGCTGCTGATTGTACGATCGGGGATGTTCAGCTTGGCCCAGTCGGGCGCTTCCATCGTCTGCCACAGGCGGAACGCCTTCAGCCGCCAGTCAAGCATCCATGGGTGGCCGTTCACCCTTCTCTCGCTCAGGTTTGCTGGCTGCGTTGTTCTCACCTGCTTCTGCAGGTAGTCATGTTTGCGCTGCACAGCAGGGGTGAGGTACAGCAGGCGGTGCCAGGTGCCACTAAGCGTGGGCGTGCCGTGCATTACAAGGCTGTGGGTGCTAAACCGCACTCCTGCTTTCCGGTCGCTTTCGCAGGACTGTCTCGCTGCCGTTCATGCACTAACCTGCATCGTGGCCTTGCACGTCAGGGCGGCACGTTCAGCAAAACCAGTGTGCGGCTGTCGAACTCACCGTGGCCCGGACGCTCTCCACATCCGACGTCTTCTCGATCTTATCAGTTGCCGATAATGAATTTTCATGGACGATCAGGTGCGTGTTTGGCTGCGGCATCGGTAGCGCACCACAGTCAACGTCCGACTCATCGCCTGAGAAGCCACGAACCCAGGCCAGCCGAACGCTGCAGTCCAGGCGTGGACAGCACACGCCATGTCCGTGAGGCGCGTGCGCAGCAGATCCAGCGTGCGAATTTTCATCATGTCCCCACAGTTCAGGTGTTCGCGGGCGAACTAGTCGATACTGCGAATCATTGTCAATAACCGCGGCCGATTGGAAAAGCGGCTTTGTTGGAAGCTCCGTTTCGACACTTTGAAGTCAGGCAGGCCCGTGATTTACGGTCAAATGATGCATGTCAGTTGCTCGAACATAGCATCAAGCGGTTCCAGAATTCACATACTGTCATAGCAGCACCAGCATTTATTCCGCAGTTCTGGTCCACACGTGCTTTTTGACCATCAGCATGTTGCAAACTTCATGGTACGGAATTGCCCAACATGCCTGTTCGATGCGAGCTTCAGTTCTTGTCTTTGCAGATCGCTAGCCAGTCGGAGTGCAGAGGCAGCACCCGGCGACCACGGGTCCATCAGGGCGTGAGTGTGTTGTGTGTGCTACACAAATGGCAAAAAGTCACTTCCCCCGCCCTCTCCGGTAACCGGCAAGTCCACAGCATCGAAACATATAGCTGTAATTTTAGGACTGGTACCTATGCCGGTACGCTTCCCTGCTTTGGAAATGAATGTGATGATTTTGGAGCGCCTTTAACTACCTTACTTTTCGGCACCAGACACCAGCTGACCAAGAGCCTTAGATCTGAACTGCAAACCTGCGTAGCCTCCGGAACGGAACTGTTGCGGGTGCTGCAGACCTCAGCCCGGCCTCACAAGCCTCAGTGCTGCAGCGGAATGGTGCCGCTGGGAAATGGCCAGGCTGCTCGCCATCGCTCTGCTGCAGCTCGGCAGCGCCAACGGGCCGCTTGATCGCCGCTACGCACACCCAACGCTGCTGCTTGGCGGCCAGCGACAGCTAGCCGCTTCATCACCACCAAAAACAGCACGCCACCCGCTGCGCCCCGCAACGACGTGGTGCTCGGCGTGCCTGCCGCGCTCCGCTGCTGCTGCTCTCTGTGTGCTGCTGATCCACCCCGGTGCGCCTGCCGTTTACCGGCCAGGCGGTTCGCGGGGGTGGTGGGTGCTTATGTGGGCTCAGCGGGTGGGCACATGGCACTGTGCGCGTGAAAGCGCTGCAAGCAAGACTTGAAGGTGTATGTGCTGCACGTGGCGTCCCTGCAGCAAGAGGGCATCGGGTTCTGCTCCTATGACATCGGCCACGTGAGGGGTGACTCACGTAAACTCGGAGATTACGCGGCTCCCGCAGGACTTACTTCCTGTCTGGTCTCAGCCCCTGGATTACCAACGGATTGTGCAGTGCCTATCTAGCCCTCTAGTCCGGAAGTGCTGCTGGTGCAGCAGAGCCCAGCCCGGCCTCACAACCCTCGGTGCCACGGCTGTGTTGTGCCGCTGGAAACAGGTTGGCTGACCATCCTCGCTCTGCTGCAACTCGGCAGCTCAAATCGGCCGCTTCCGTGCCGCCACACGATGCAACCTGCTCACAACAGGCTGCTGAACATTCTTGCCACTCACTGCTGCTGCTGCCGCGGTGCGATAGATGGCGGCCCGCACCCTGCATGCCACCGTCTGCGCCGCGTCCTGCGGCGTTCTTGGGGTGGGTGGGTGCTTGAGGGTGGCGGTCGGGCACTTAAGCACGCCGCAGCACAGCGTCGCTGCAAATACAAAGCATAAAGTGAAGTGACACGGTGCACTGCAGCAGCTGTCCAGCGCAGTATTCAATAATGCCGCATCCACGGTGTAACATATAAGCGCTGGCTTTGCTTCGCAACGAATACCGCCGGTACAGTACATCACTATATTTTTATCCTTAGCGTCTTTAAGCATTTCAGCAGCCATGGGCAATTGCTCCCGACGCTGTATTACAGAAGGTGCCCATGCGTCATATTCGGGACCTTCAGGATGATGTTTTCCCTCAAATATGACATTGAGTTCGAGAACATGCACTACGGGCCACCTAGGCCTCTTGTTAGCGGTTGCCGGGAACCAGAATCTTGACATTTTGAAGCTGTGTTTGAGCCTTAGCAGACATATTTCATACACGCAGCGCTGTCATGGACCAGGACTGCAGTAGCTCTGACGCAGAAAGCGATGCGGCGTGTGCGCCGTGCCGTGCGACAGCACCGAGTGGTGAACCTGGGCCCTGTGACTTGCAGCAGGTGGGATGTTGAGGGTGCGGGGATTGCGCTAGTCACGTTGAAATATTGGCAGCGCCTCTCCCTACACGCAGTGCAGACCTTGCACGGCACTAGGCCGGGAAGCTTCGCCTGACGAACACGCAACGCATCTCCCAAAACCAAACCAGGGTTTTCACCAAGCCGTCGCCGACCATCGACACGTGGCAATCAGACAATTCACCGCAGCCGGTAACAGTGATGCCGGTTCCAGCACTCATGCCATTCATCAGGATACCCAACAACTGCGGGGCATCGCCACCAGTTTCTACGCGTGCATCCGTCGCCTCCCCTGTCACCAATCGCCCCAGCAGCACCAGCTCTTCCTGCCTAGCACCGCGTGCGCAAGCGCGTGCAGGGCACATTCTGCGACACGCCCGTGCCAGAGAGCCCCAGCAGCGACGTGCCCGACGCAAGCAGTGCTGAGCTATTGTCATCACCGTCGTCGTCCATCACCAAGCCGACCTACCTCGACCTGAGCACCCACTTCTATCTACACAACGCGGCGGACGTATTCAACAGCGGCACGTTCCTGGGCGGCTGCGGCACTGGCCGGCGCGGCGAGTCGAGCTGTGGCACCAGTACGCTTGATGCGCGCAACGAGGTACGAATCTCAACGAGCGCCGTACCGGTCGCTACGGGCCCATGGGCTCGACCGCACATCCTCTACGACTATGGTGACGAAGCCGACGCAGCTGTACCACACTAAAGCTGGCAGCCGGCGACCTGCACCAAGCGCTTGACGGCCAGCAATGGGCGCATGGAAGGGCAGCAGAATTACGGCGGCATCGGCCAAGGCGATGCTGGCGCAGTGAGCCAGCCACTCCCACAGCCAGCGGCGTGCCAGCCGGCCCCGCAGCCAGCGCCATGCCAGCCACCCCCACAGCCGGCGGCACCCCAGAAGAGCCAGGAAGGCCCGACCAAGCCAGCGCCCTTCAAGAAGCTGCTACGCTCGCTCTTCACGCCCGCCAACAAAAGCCGAGCCGCCGACAGGCGGCGACCCCCCCATGCCGACCGCCAGCGCCAAGGCCCTCGCCGCCGAGCTCAGCACCGCCGTCGAGCACCGTGCACGATGCCGGCGTCGCGCATTTCGACATCAAGCCGGCGCGTGCTGGTGGCAGCCGACAACCATCTGACGCTCTGCGACTTTGGCTGCGCGCTGCCAGCCTCAATGCCAGCCATGTGCGCCGGCGGCACGCCGCTCTTCATGGCGCCAGAGCAGCACGTCGACATCGACAGCTCTTGGGCCGCCTCAGTATACTGCTGCGTAGCTCGCTGCACCATCTCGCCACCTGGTGCGGCCTCAAGCATGACAGCCGCCCCGCCGACGTGTGGGCGCTGGGCGCCACCTTGGTCACGATGCTCCTGCCACCCGCCGAGGCCGACGCGGCGCTGGCGGCGGCGCGCGCCGGCAAGAAGTGGGTCCCCGCCCCCGGCTCTGTCGGCGCTGCGCTGCCGGCTGACCTGCGGGACCGCGTTCCGCGGCATGCTGGCGCGGCGCCCGGCCGGCGGCTGACCGTGCGGCAGCTCAAGGGCTCACGCCATCTTCGCCGGCGTGGACTGGGCGGCCGTCGAGGCGCGGACTGTGCCGCTGCCCGTCGACCTCGTGGCGCTGGCGAAGATCGGCCGCGAGGCCAAGAAGCTGACGCCGCCGCCGCCGCCGCCGCCTCCACCGCCGCTGCCGGCGCTGGCGTGGACCCTGTGACTTGATGCGGCACGCACAGGTGCTGGCATCAACGTCATGCCCTTCTTCCTGACCCACAGCGTGCACGGACTGCTCAAGGCCCCGGAATGCGCAGGATCCGACACCAAACGGCGTCCCAGCAGCTGCCGCAGCGCCGCCAAACAGTCGCCTCCAGCAAACCGCCTACCAAGAGACCCCAAGCCCTGCAACCACAACGATTGCGATCACAGCTCGCATCTCAAACGCCATGACGCGCTTGCCCCTGCAGCGCCTCAAGACCGACGCTCCGTAGCACAGCAGGTTGGCCCGCCCATACGCTTACGCCAACCCTTCATCGCAGCGCGCGATGAGCTTGTGTTGAATGATCCCCGCCAGGCGCTCCCTTGCACAGCAGGTTGGCCCGACCATACGCTTCGCCGAACCTTTCATCGCAGCGCGCGATGAGCTTGTGCTGACCGATCCCCGCCAGGCGCTCCCTAGCGCAGCAGGTTGGCCCGCCATACGCTTGGCAACCCTTCATCGCAGCGCGCGATGAGCGTGTGATGATCCCCGCCAGGCACTCCCTAGCGCAGCAGTTGCCCGCCCATACCTACGCCAAACCTTTCATCGCAGCGCGTGATGAGCTTGTGTTCACCGATCCCCGCCAGGCCGGGGGTTAGAACAGACGCCCCTGTCCAGTGGCCGCTGGCCTGGTCTGGCAGGGGCGCACATCACCAACTCATCGCGCCGCGATAACCCATTGCTCAGTTGGAAGCGGTGATGAATTCTAGCACCTTAAAAAAGATCAGCATACTGGGATGCGGATGGCTCGGCTCTCTGGCGGCCATTTGTTGGCGCATCCCGCGCGCAGTATGTGGCTGCCTAGTGCATCAGCCCATTTCCAGACGCTGCTGTGGCGGCCCTGGTCGCCGCATTCAGCCTGTAAAGCTTGTGCTTCCTTTCCAGCGAGTCGATCATGCATTCCCGGCACTGGCCGTAAGCATATTCACTTGTCTTGAAACATCCGATTTGACCGTGGCCACGGCGGCCGGTCCCCTCAGAATAGTCCGACGCTTGGCCCAGTTTTTCAGAATCACGCGATTCCCTGTCGAGCAATCAGGCGTCTTTCTGTCCTGCCTGCAGAGCTTCCTTGTGTCCCAAGATTTGCGCTAGCAGCTTCAGTTTCCCATTCCCTACAGTCATCCTTAGCTTAGCCTTAATTGCTTCCAGCATTTTACGGCTGATATTTTTCCGGTTCAGGCGTTTTTGCAATTCACTAAAATCCTTCCGCACCGTCCGGCAGCCATGGCAATTGCACCGTCAATCATCTTAGCTCCCTTGCCAGTACGTCCGCCCAGATGACCGGGGACCGCGCGGTGCACAGCGCCTGTATAAAACTGAATATGAATGGCTTTAGAACTATGAGAAAGGCGTGGATGGGAGTTGTGAGGTCAACCATCTGGGGCCAATATGGGTACCGAACGCGGTTTGCCTATTTCCTGTTTCAATGTACACGTACCGGATCCATCCTGGCAGGCATCCGCATAAATGGGTGAGGTGATTATGCAGATGGTCCAACAATCCCCGGCGACCGCGCCACGCCGAACAGGCAGGGCGAGGGGTGGGGAGCGGGCCGTGCCGATCTCGACTGCTACGCATGAACGACGGGCGAGGGGGCAGCAAGTGCACTAAGGCGGGGCGATCGCAGTCAGGTCGGGGCCGACACATATCTGTCCGAATCCGGCTCGCAGAATGCTCTGCTGATGATCTATTGGGCGGACCGCGCAAAAGACCGGTCACCGATCGGCTACCATCAATATTCCTATTCATCGCGAAAATCCTGGCAGGCCTCAGTGCGATCAAGAGGCAGGGGAGAAGGGGGGAAGGGGGCGAGAGCAACAAATTTCATTACAGCGAAGTGAGACCAATGCTGGCCGCGCACGCGCGACGGCCTTCCGTACATATGGATAGGCGACCGTGAGCACCCCATCGGCGTACAGTTTTGATGCAGGCTTGCGCACACATTCGCGCCTCTGGCAAGGCTGGCGTTGCTGACCAGCGACACACCCAGCAGAGGGGGAGCGGTCTCCCTCACTACTTGCAAAACCAAGACTGGCTGCCACGACACCCGCGGCTCGCTACCAAAACATAGCGAGGCAGTCACGCGCTGCTAGCGCTGTCACCGCCAGCACCGGTGACAGCACCAGCGCTGGCAGTGCCAGAAGCGACGACAAACAATGCGCTGATACAGGGGCGTCCAACTGGCGCCGCCGCGGGCCACCCGCCGCCCACCACGGGGCCGGGGCGGCGGCCGTGCGGCGGCGATGCTGTTTTCAGTGTTCTTGGCCCTCTGGGTGGCTCGGGGCCGCCCCATGCACCCATTGTACCAGGCCCGAGCTGCGGCTTCGGCGGGCGCGAACTCCAGCATCCAGCGATCGGTGCCGGCGCGCCGTCCTGACTGCATCCGCTTGTTGCTCCACATGAATGGCGGACTTTCGATGCGACACGTGCGGGTCGGCTATGCAGCGGCTTGGTGGCGACGAACAGAGCCAACGCTGCTCGCCCGCGCGCGCCTGCGCCGCTTGTCGTAACAGCAGTCGACGGCGGCCGAGTAGCCGGGATCCCCGAAGCGCTCGACAAACGCGGCCTTGTCGGCCTCGCACGCGAGAGCTCGAGTCACGGCAGTCGATGAACTGCGCGCATGTGTGTGCGTGCGCTGTGGTGTTCGATGGAGAGCCCTTCTTCGGACAGGATCGCATCGAAATGGCGAAGTGGCGGATGGAGCAAAGAGGAGGCCAGGGCGAGCCGGTGTTGAGGGCGTCTTGATTGATAGGGAAATGACACTTGATTGGAACGCTCGGATGCAAGGCCGGCTGCAGCGATGAGCAGGGTGCGTCCCGCTCGCCCCCGAGCCCCTTGCTCTCCCGTGCCACACTCACGTTCCACGCTTGCTTCACAGGTACGACCCAGCAACCTCCCCTCCACTGTGAACGTGCCGTTTACTCCCCCCCAAAAGACAAACAAAGCCTCGGACCTCGCAACATTCCCAACCATCCTGATCCGTAAACAATCCTCTCCCCATGCAAGACCATCACAGGTGGCGGGATCACGATTGCCCCGCAGCTGCTCTGTCCTGCCTCTGCTCGATACATCAGAGGGAACGTCCCAGACCTGCCAGAACTGATACTCCCAGGCAATGCTCGCGCGCTGGGCGATGTTGCCGAAAGAGGGGTCGGCTCGGAGTCGGAGCTGCGAGGTTGTGCAGGCGCTTGAAGGGTGAGCGACGTGCGTCTCATGTGTGCGTGTGATTGGCTGTGTGTGTGTGACTGCGATTTTGTGGTTGTGTGTGTGTGTGTGTGTGTGTGTAATGTGCATGCACAAGAATCTACCAGTCAGTTGATGTGGGAATCACTCCGACAGCCCGGTGAAAAGCATAGCACTATCTATAAGGCGACCAAAAAGAAAGCCCTGGTCTGGACCTTTAAAAGGAAATAGATGTTTTATACAATGCTATACAGGGTAAACGGGTTGGCCCAGGCATTGCTCCGGGAATATGCGCTGGAACATGCCGGTGTTCCGGTACTCCTCGGG
>NNCB01001001.1:0-12771 GCA_002317545.1 Scenedesmus quadricauda | reverse complement strand
GGGGGGGGGGGGGGTTGGGCCTCACGGCGTTTGGGCGGACTGTGGTTGTAAAGGCTTGCGGCAGATCGGATCACGCTGGCCTCCTGAGGGGTAAGGCGGGTTGAATCATGGGCGGTGGGCAGCATCTAGCGCAGGGGCAGGGAGGGCAATTCACATGCTGCAGGGCACAGCCTTTGCTGCGAGCCGCCATCGTCGCTGCTCCGAAGCGTGCGGGCTTCTCACGCGATCGCGTTCGTACGGCTGCCGTACCCCTGGCCTGTGACGTGCACGCGGCAACTCTGAAACGAGCACGTGCGGCTTGTGACTCCGTTTCACGGGCAAGTCTGGCCCCATCGCGTTTGACACGTACGGCGATCTGAAATACGACCCGACAACCTCGTACGACACGGCGGAGTTCAACAAGGACGGGCAGATCGTAAACGTGGACCTCTAGAGGCCCTGATGCGCACAGTGACGCTGTCGGCGACGGGGGGCATCCACTTGTGGCAGGCGGCGCGGTGTCTCGAGCGGGCTGGCGGGTTCAGGGCTCCGCACTGGCGGGCGGGGCAACGCGGCCGCGGCTGGCCGTAGGTGGTCGCCCGCTGGCGCGGGTTGCCGTGCAGAGCGGTCGCGTGCGACAGGCGCGGACGCAGCTATGGGGCCGCGCGCTTCGTGGTTGTAGACGCTGAAGGTCAGGCCGACGAACTGCGGCAGGATGGTCGAACGACGCGACCAGGTCCTTGATCGGCGCCACGGCCCGAATTTCGCCTCCTGGCTCGCTTGGAGCACGCACGCGTCTCCCGCCTGAGCGGCGTGCGCGCTGCCGACGGGATACAGGAAGAAGGGTCGATTGCGGTTCGCTTCGATCGCCTTCATCGCCTCCTCGGCGAAATAGTCGGTCATATGGCCGCGCGGGTAAAAGCGCTTGCTGCTGTTGAAGGTCACCGCGTGACGCAGATTGGCCCACAGGAAGCGGTCGATCGGATCCCATGGCAGCTTGGCATTAGACCAGGATCATCTCTGTAAAGAGCGTGGCCTGAGTGTTGTGCAGGACCCACTTTGGCAAGCTTGAGTTCGTGGGAGTATGCAGCATCGGCCTGGCCATGTGACCAATCCTGACAATTGATCACAGGGCGCTCGCGGCAGTGTGCACGTAAACAGTATGTTCGAGGATGGCTTCGGCTATGAAATGCTCGGTGACTCACTATGCTGCGACGTGCCGATGTATTTCGTCTTTCGCGACGGCAAATATATCGACGCCGCGGGGCAGAGCTTCCGCGATTTCCTGAAGGGCGATCTGCCTGCTTTGCCGGGCGAACTGCCGCGCCTCTCCGACTGGAACGATCACCTCTCGACCCCTTCCCCGAAGTAGCGGCTCAAAAGCTTCCTCAACCGCGGCAGCCCGGCCCCGGTGGCAGCATGTCTCACACGATGGTGGCGACGGGGAACCGTCCGATGCCATCACGACAACGGCGTGCTTCTGCGGCCACGCACAGCCATGGCCGAGCACCGACGGCATCGATGGCACGGCAGCGAAGCACGCAAGTCGCAGCGCAGCGGATCACGCTCATCAGGCGTATGGACACCGGCCGCTCCAGCAGATCGCCGCTGCTGACGCCAGAGGCAAACGAGCGGCGGCGCACTTGGCAAAAGGCATGCGGCGCGGCGGCGGCCTGTGCATCGCTGGCGGCAGTGCTGCCGCTGACTGTCACGCAGCGGCGAAAGGTGCTCGAAATGACTTCAAAGCTACGCTTGGCAGCGCGCATGTACAGCTTTGGACTGCATGCAAATGCAACATACTCTAGATGGAATTTGCCTTGAGCAGCTATGTGTGGGTGCATAGGGGTGTGTGTCTGTATGTGTGAGTGTGTCAGTGTGAATGTGTGAGTGTGTGTATTTGTGTAAGTGTGTGTAGTTGTGTGTGTAAAGTATGTCTGTGTGTGTGTGTGTCTGTGTGTGTGTCTGTGTGTGTGTGTCTGTGTGTGTGTCTGTGTGTGTGCGCGCACGCACGCATGCACATGTGCACGCGCCAGCAGAAAATACACGAGCAAGGCGGGCCCGATGCATGGCCGCCCGCCCTCCGTGCGCGCGCAGACCCCCGTTGTCCACAGATGTCCACGCTGCAGCGGGGCCAAGCGGGGCCGGCCGTCATGCCACCTCTTCAGACGGCCTGCTGCTTGTTCATGGGTCGCAGCCGGCGTCGGCACGGCGCCTGCACGACCAGACCCCAGCCAGGAGGTCTTGCGGCTGGAACCATGCGCCGGCACACAGCAACATCTCGCCATAAAGCGCAGTGTACCGCTGCTTCATGGCGCCAGGGAGACCGCAGGAGGCATGACGCCTGCTGGCGCTGCAAAGCGCCGCAGCTGCCACGCTTTTTGACCAACGGGCCGCCAAGCTGGTTGCGCGCGCCATGGCCGAAGGCTATCCCGGCACCACGCTCGCCCGCAGGTCTGGCCCGAGCTTTGCAGACACTAGAACTGCCCACGCCCGTTACGATGCCCCCTGCAGCTGTGAAGGCACGCGCTGCGGCATATCTTGCTGCCAGGTGGGGTTCAAACCAGCTGCCCGCCTGACTCTGCGGTACCGGCGCCACTTCATCTTTTGCACGCATAGCCTGTTTGCGGCGTTCTATGAGGACAACCGAGCACGTGCTAGTAATTTTGCACCGGAATATATCTTTCACCCCTGGTACTTTTGAGGCTGGTCTCATCAACCCGCCCTTGGTTTGTGAGCGAGCTGGGAGACGTGCTTTGCGGGTGACTGCTGCCCAGCCGCCAGGATCTCGGCTCCACTGCTGCCCAGACGGCTTCTCCTCGTGGGCGGCACCTGTGCCCGCTGAGCCAGGCCGGCGTCGGCGGCTGCTCGCGGCGGGTCAGTCATACACCGCGGACGGCTGCTGCAACAGGGAGTTTGCGTGCGGGAACCAGTGCTGGTACAGAGGGCGAGTATGACCCGATCACTCATAGGTGCTTCCCATGGCTCGCACCACACGGCGGTCCTTCATGTAGTCTCCTGAAACGCGAATCCTATGAACATACCTGCGGTCCGATCCACCTCGCCGGCGTTTCGGGCACAGGAGGTAGGCGGGGCAGCTGGCCGTATTTGTAGCCGCCAGCCATGCGCTGGGCGGCAGGCACCGCCGGGCGAAGGCAGTAAACATCGCCGCGCACGCCCGCGGTACCGTCCGTCCCCAGGCGGCGTGATCAAGACCCAGATGGCGGCTGCTGTCCGCCAGAGGCCATGAGCAAAACACATACTCAGGCGCCTTCTGGTGCCAACCGGCACGCGCTGCTTCTCCGGCAGCTGCAAGGACAGCCGCACCGTTTCATGGCTGGCCACGTGTGACTCCTGCAAGCTGGTGCGCGGGGTGCTGCCATCATTCAGCGTCCCCACCCTGTGATGCTTGGGCACCGCACCACCGGCCTCACTTGCCCATCGGCGCGGTCGGCGCGGGTGCGGGCACGCTTGGATGTGCTGGCATCAGGCCTGGCGAGCCCTGATGCGCTCGAAGAGTGGATGGTGAAGGCGCTGCTCGATGCGATGCCACGCTCTCGCTCTCGGGCGGGACGTCGTCAGAGCAGGCGGCTGCACGCAGGACGAGAGCTGCTTTGAGAACAACCGCTGCTGCAAGTTGTCCAACACGTGGGTGTGGGCGCGGCACAGCGTGGATGTACGGCAGTGCGTGGAGGGGGTTGCGGGGGGATGGACGGGCAGCAGACGACACTGGGGCATTCTTTTACAAGCAATTACCTGCGTGAGCGCGCACGTGCGCGCGCGTGCGCGCGCACGAACGCACACGCACACACACACACACACACACACACAACACAGCACACACACACACAGCAACACACACACACACACACACACACATATGTGCGATAACCCATACATTCACCCACATGCACGTCAGCGCACCTCCCTCCACACATGTTTTGCGGCCAAACCCACAATGTCTTGCAGGTGCGGCACTGGCTGCTGTCGTGCCGGCGAGACGTGCTGCGGCGGGAGCCAGTGCTGCGGAGCCGGCCAGCAGTGCATCCGTGGGCAGTGCTACGGGCAGGGGCCATCGAGGAGTGCGGATGTGGCCATGATCGGCGCGCATAGCAAGTTCCTTCGATTGCTTGAAGCAGTCGCCGACGAGGGATTATACTTCACGCGTGCGCAGACCCAACCACGCGTGCATACGTGTGCGCAACACACGCACACATACACACGCACACACGACCCAATAAAAAACGAAACGCAGGTGCGGCGAACGGGAATTTGTCATGCCGGGTTCAATACTGTCGCAGCGAGAACAAGATCTGCCGTCCTGGCGCCAGCTGTCGGGGGCGGTGCTGCGACGGCGCGTCCATATGCCTGAGTCCGGTGCGTGCCAGGGGTCATCCGAATGCGTCGGCACATCTGTGAAGAGCGCGGCGAGCGGGAGGGGAAAGTAGGGAACTTCCGTCGCATGCAACCATTGTGGGCGCTGAACAGGCGCGGGCGGCTTCTGAAGGGAGCGGTTGCCAGCAGGTCTGAAGGCGTATGCAGTGAGCTGGGCGGATGCGGCTGCATCAAGCACACGCCTCAACATGCCGGGGTTGCCTTGCCGCTTGCTTCGCCGTGCTGCGCCGCGCGAGCGCCCGGGTCACCACCCGGCACCCCTAAACCCGGACGTCGCATGCGATTTTCCCATGGTGCCAGGCCCGCCGGGGACGACCTGACAGGGGTCTGTCTGCTGCCTCGCCGCCAGCGTGCTCGACGGCCGCTGCTGCCCGCCCGAAACCGGTGCCGCGCGGCCAGTGCGTGCCTCGGATGCAGATGTGCACATGTGAGTGGTTGATGGTGGTGGGGAGGTTTGCATGGCGGGGGGAGGCACGGGGATCTCCCGAGGAGCTGCAGCAGCAATGAGACCGGCTCGCCGCTCTGCCTCTGCGGCCACTGGTGTTACGCCGCCCGTATGGAGCAGCTTCTGCCCGGCTTCCGCGGGGCTGTCGCATGCCTGCAGCAGCGAATTGGCGGAACGCGCACTTGCAACAACCGGGCCCGATGCGCTCTGCGCCGACGCTGCCGACCGCGCCCGCATCGCGCCGCACCCTCGCAGCCGGCGTCCAGTGCCCGGCGTCCGACAGCTGCTGCGGCGGCAGCTGCTGCGGTCCCGGCTCGGTGAGCGCCTGGGGCGCTGACGCCGCGCTGCCCGCGGCTGAACGCGGGCGCAACCTCGATGCCGGCTGCACTCTTGACCTGTGCAACGCGCATCCTCCGAAGTCCATTTGCGCATGATACCAGCTAGTATCGTTGGAACCATGATGCCACAATGCATAAGGCGCAACGCCCTGGTCACGCCTGGCGCAACCAGGGAGGGCTCGTGCGGTTCGGCCGTCGGCGGAAGATCCTGGTTACCACCAGGCTGATGGCCCACATGGACTCTTCCATTTCCGATGGTCATCGGTCGGAGCTGCAACACGGCATGTGCGTGGTCCGTCTGGAAGGTCCATCTTGGAGTGATCCATCGTGGAGTGATCCACCGCGGAGTGTTCGTCGCCGGCCGTGCCTGGCAGTCCGCTTGCTTCATGGGCTCGGCATGGCCACATGCCTGGTGTGGTCCTGATCACGACCAAGCACCGCCGTATATGGGGCCCATACATATGCACCTCTATCCGCTCCCACGCAGGCGGCTTCGGCGGCTTCGGCGGCGGCTTTGGGGGCGGCTTCGGCGGCGGCTGGCGCGGGGGCGGCTTTGGCGGCGGGCAGGCGTGCTGCTCTCCCGGGTTCCCTGGGTGCTGATGTCAGCGCCATAGGTGGTCGAGCCGCATGCAGGGGACAGGCCACGCGCATGCAAGGCCCCGGCCGCGTACAGCCCCTGGAAGTGTGGTCAGCGCTGCCCGCTAGTCCCTGGCCGGCGCCAGGCCACGCACAAACTCAGGAAACAGCAGGAACAGAGTGAACGATCTCGACAAGGATACGGTCGACTTCCAGCCGAACTATGACGCGAGCCGCGAAGAACCCACCGATGCTCCCCGCGCGCTTCCTCCTGTGAATCGCCGGCTGCGCAGCGGCCGCAGTCTGCGCTTGCGCCCCCCTTGCCGCCATCCTCGGGCGTGGTGATGGCGACGCGATCATCGCCGCCCCTGATGGACTGGAGTCTGTGCGATTGCATGCAGCTTTGAGCCGCGTTTTCGGCCCAAGCCTGTTTGATCGAACCCAGGGTCAAGTGCCCATCCAGGGGCAGTTCTTCTTCGAGCAAGGCATGCGCTCTCCCGTACACTCGTTTTCGGCTACGAGCGGCCCGTTGGCGATGCGGCACGGCCGTGTCGTCGCCTTCCCTGTCTCAGATCCCCCCCGTGTACCGGACGTGCGATGCTTAAGACTTGATTGGGCCATAGCGCTGCTCGTTCGATCTAGCACCGGATCTTTCGCGGCCCATGCGAAATTGTGGTGGTCGTCGATGTGGCCGATTGGCGCGATGAATTGCGTCGTCATGGACGCATCTGGATCGTCCGGTGCCGTTCGTTGGCATTGTTCCTACCCCATTTCATCGACGGAGAAAATATGCGCACTCCCCGGACCTGGCGCAGCTGCTTCAGGTACAGGGCATACAGGAGCTCAGTAGCGCGATAGGTATCACCCGATTTGAACCCCCGGCGTGCCTGTGTAACCCCGCGACACAAGGTTGACGAACCGAGCACGCGCCCGAGCCAAACCCGCGGGTCCGGGTCGGAGGGAGGTGTGAACTGACAAAAATTTCCTGATCGAATTGCAAGGCGGCAGTCATTGGCAAGTGTAGCCACGTTCAGGTGGTGCACAGGTGACCTACCCCTGGTAGCGGGGGCGCCGGCAGAGACGTTCGGACAGGGGGCGCCCGCGCTCTGGGCCGCCACACAAGTATGATGGCGTCGAGAAGAGGAGGCAGATGCGGACGTATAGTGCCCGTACAGCCTGACGGCGTCAAGGCGCCGGCGAGCGCTTCGCGGCGCGCTACGCAGTTGATCGCCGAACCATGATCAGACTGTCGAAGAGGTGTGCGCAGGGCAGGGGCTGGATGCTGGGTGTCAACTTGTCGCCAGAGAAGCTCCGTCAATAGGCGCTCTGAGCCACGGCAACCCCACCTTGGGGTGACGCGCCCCCTAATACCCCCGCAGCGCTTGCGCCTGCTCTTGTCACGACGCCAGCCTCTGTGGTTGTTCGACCATGGTCCCAGTTCGGGCTGTGCGCAGCCCGCATGAGTCTTCTGCGCGACCTGCCCGTACGCCATGCAGAATCCTGTGTGAGTACGCCACCATGACAGCAGCTTGGCAGCGCTGGCGCCCGGGCTGGCGCCGCGCGCCGCTGCGCGACTTCGACCCCAGCCATGCACCGTGAAGTCGCGAGCATGGCCAGCCGCTCGAACGCGAAAATGCCGGGTCCGGACTATTTCCCGGGCGACCCCGACGTCGTGCAATATTATCTCTACTATCACCTGGGCCAAGCCTATTTCGCCAAGCATGATTTCGACAATGCCGCGAAATGATTCGCCAAGTCGGCCGAACTGCGACTCCCTTACTCCCGACGCCGCCTCCTCAGGCGCCGCGTCCCCACGATGTCGCGGGTATCGACGAAGCGCGCGAAGAGCTGGAGGAAATTGTCGAGTTTCTGCGCGATCCGACCAAATTCTCGAAGCTCGGCGGCCAGATTCCGAAGGGCGCGCTGCTCGTCGGCTCGCCGGGCACCGGCAAGACCTTGCTCGCCCGCGCGATCGCGGGTGAGGCGGGCGTTCCCTTCTTCACCATTCGGGTTCGGCTTCGTCGGACCATGGTTGCTGCGGGCGCGAGCGCGCGTGCGGGCGACATGTTGCACAGAGGGCGAGTGCGACCCGGTCAGCGAGTTGCTGCGCAAAGGTGAGCGCGGGCCGGTGCACGCAGCACAGGGCCGCGCGTGCAACCCGCTGATGGGCTATCTTGGGCACCTGCTGGAGCGGCGCTGCAGGGGCGGCGGGGTCAATCACGAGCGCGCGTAGTCGACCCGCGCACCTCGCCCGACGAAAGCGAAGCAAACCATTGCTTACGCGGGGTCCCGACCATCCTCCGCAACTCACACCTTGCTGCTCCGCCCAACCCCAGGCGGCGTGATCAGCATCCTTGGCCGCGTGCGCCCTGCGAGCCGTCTGGCAGACGACATTATCGGGGCATCCGCTTGACATGGGGCCTGTTGCTAACCGCGCATTCATCAAACCGCAATGGCGTGTTTGTTCTTCCCCATGAAACTAATTTGCGGCTAATTCGTTCCCATTGGGTGAAATTATGTCGGCGGCCGCCGCGTTGCAGTGGTTTTGGCTGCATTTATGGACACGTGAGTTCATACGACACATGCACACGCAGCTGATCAAATCGTCCAGTGTCGACTCCCGCTGGCCCGCCTGTGGGCGTGCTGCGATGCGCGGCACGATCCAGTGCTGGGACTTCGCTGCGCTTGCTCCGGCCCCGTAGGTTCAAAGCTCGAAGCATACCGCCAGAGGTCGAAGGGACGGCCGCAGCAGTCCCCTCTTCCTCGGTCTGTCGTCTATCTGCCAGCTTCTCCGCCCTGCCCCGGCCTGCCTGCATCGACCACACACAGTGCGGGCCGCAAGCCACGCAGGCCTGCTGCGGGCACCAGGAGTTCTGTCTGGCCGGCAAGAGCTGCTGCAGACAGACGGCGCTCTGCGGAAATGAGTGCTGCCAGCAGCAGGGCCAGACGTGCTGCGGCGGCAACAAGTGCTGCAAGAGCGGCCGAGCTGCATACGCGGGCGTGCTACGACCAGGGCGCGAGAGACTGCGGAAGGTGAAGTCATCATTCGTGGATCGGAAAATTCCGGGGGCAGGGCGACCCTGCCCCCGGAAAAATGTTACGACGCAGGCGTCAGTTCATGGTGACATGCCGGTGTAGTGCGTCAGCAGAGTTCGGTCGACGATCATCTACCGGACGCGCATCTCGTGCACCGCCCAGCCAAAGCGATGATCACCAATCTCGTGCACATGCAGGTGTGGCGACCGGGTGTGCCTGGCGGGCGAGGACTGCATCGCCAGCGGGGTGTGCTGCGCCGCGGGGTCGCGCCTGTGCGGCGGGAGGTGCTGCGGCGGTACGTCCCCCTGCATCCTGAACCAGTGCGTCGCGGAGGGCTCGACATTCTCCGGCACCATATGTGATCGCGGGCACTGCTTCTGCCGGTGATAGTATTCGGCGGCCTTAGGAAACGGGGGCAGTTTGCCGATATCCGGCGATGCCCCCGTGCTGACTGATCACGCGGTAGGCCACCAGGGTTGGCGTGGCCTTGAACCGGCCGACGCACGCCGTGGCGGCGCCACACGGCCATCATACCCTTCACGACGCACGACGTCCAGATTGGCCGACCAGATGTCCAGGGACAGGTTGTCGAGACCTGACCTGCCCACGTCACTCCCCGACACACCAAGCCCGCCCGGCACGTCCTGCAGGGCGACGCGTGCGACCCAGTGACGAGTCAGCCCGAAATTGCGGCTCGGCGCGATCCGACTGCGACCGACGGGCCGTTCGTCACCGCCTTTATCGAGCATAAGGATGTCGCGGGCTTCACGGTGAAACTGTCGTACCGCAGCTCACACGAACCAGCCTGGCCTGGGGCGTTCCACTTGAGTGCGTTCTTGCGATGCACACCTTCTCACCCCCCCCCCCCAATGCGCTCGTCCGCCACTCCCAGGTGCTGCCCCAGGGACAACACATGCCAGCAGAACCAGTGCGTGCCACCCAACACGCAGTTATGCCCCGGTGAGCGCTCTGATGCCGCGCACGCCCCATCTTGCATGATTCTTGCACGGGGAGCTCCTCAATTCAACACGCTAACGATGGCGGTTGTTCACCGACAGCGTGCAGCGAAGTGACCCACCGCAGACTCGGCCGCTTCTTCAGCCGCGATAGCACGGATTCCGCCTGTCCCAGCGAGGGTGCAAGGGTCGACACCAGCGCAGGCAGCTCCTGCTGCAGGCGGTCGATGTATCCCTGGCGAAGCCGGCGACAGGGGTTCCCCACACTTCGACGACCTCGGCTCCCGACCGGTCGGCAACGTGCCCGCCCTGCGCTTTCAGCAAGGCGTTGCCGGCGGGCGGCAGGGCGCCGGCGTGTACCGCGCCAGACCGGGGCCGTCGGTTACTATTGGATCGCCGCCCATCCCCAGTCCTGCAAACGATTTTGCACCGCCGCAGATGTTCGTGCATGGGTACCAGATGCTATTGGCCGAGTCTGGTGTGCTGTGCCGTCGCCTACGTGCCACCCCGAGCCTATGCACGTCACTGGCGCGCGTTTTGCCAGTACAACATTTGCTGCGCGGGCCGATCAATGCGGGGGTACTTGCGCTGGCGGGCCGACGATGGAGTGAGCAAGCACGCGCAATATCAAACATCGCTGTGGCCGTAATCCTCAGAGCGGGGTCCTGTACCGGATCGACATCCCGTCCATGACTGCGACGTCCGTCGCGCTCAGCCGACTTCAACCACCAGGCACCTGTGGCATTAACGGCCTGCTGTATGCGGCTACCTGGAGGTTGTGGCCTTCGCCGGGGATATAGGTGATGACTTCGCGCTGTTGGTCAGGCGGACCTTCGCAACCTTGCGGAGCGCCGAGTTCGGCTTTTTCGGGGTCGTCGTGTAAACACGGGTGCAAACGCCGCGCTTTTGCGGGTTTGCGTCCATCGCCGGGACCTTGGACTTCACCTTCTGGGGAGTCCGGCCCTTGCGGACCAGCTGGTTGATCGTGGGCATGAATGCTTCACCTTTATGTGTTCGCCCATCAAAGCGAACGGTTACTGTCCGCGGTGGATGAAGCATCGGTCCGAAACCCGCCGAAATGCGAAGAATGCCCGACCTCAAACAAATTTGGATTTGCATTGCGAAAGAGCCGCTTGGCTCCGGCGCGTTCGCGCTAGCGGACAGCATCGGGCGCCCCATCCCCGCCGCGCCCACAGTCGGCGACGGGCCGCGCCGCTGGCGCGGCGGCTGGCCGACGCCGGTGCCGATCCGCTGCCGGTCCGTGGCCGAGGCGGTGGCGGTGAAGGCCGACGCGCGGCCGACACGCTGTTGGCGGGCCACATTGAAGCACGTGTATTGCCGTAACAGCGGGTGATGCCGCGCTACGATCGTGTCGGCCATGATGCAGCCATCAGTTCGACACTCAACACACGCAGCTGCCGGCACGGGGGCCGAGTCACGCACCCGTCGGGGCACCCGGCCGCGGCAACATGTGTTCTCGGCTACCTAGCGATGTTCAGACGCTTGATTTCCACATCATCGCCCAGGCCAGGAAAGGATGGTTGCATCCCTTTGTTAACCTTTTGCCCCCCCTTCGCCCCTGCGCGCCTGCAGTGCGCTTTTCACCGCGTCCCGGGTGCCGGTCGCCGCACCGATCGCGGCCGCGGTCGAGGCATTTGACACGATGCTGGCGGGCAGCTTTGCCGATGTCGAGGTCGATATCACCGAGGAAAATGTCCAGTCGCGTATTCGCGGTGTCACCTTGATGGCGCTGAGCTAACAAATTGGTCCGATGCGCTGACCACCGGGCAACACGTCGGATGACGATCTGGCAATGCGACCTAGCAGCTACACGGTCGGGCCCCATGCGGGTCGCCACGGCCCTATACGCAGGCGATCGCGCACAAGGCCGGCTGGCAATGGCGCATCCGCGCGCCGAGCACCGCTCAAGCTGCTCTTGCTGCATGTTGCAGCGGCTGCGGCTGCCGCGGCTGCTGCCGACGCTCGAGGGCCGCCCGCTCGCCGATCACGCGGACGCTCCGCCGCCGCCGCGGATGACCGCAGCTCGCCGCCGCGCAGACGCGCCTCAGGGCCCCAGGCTTGCCGTTGAGCGGTGGGGCCGACCAGCCACCAGGCTGTAGGCCGCATCTCTGCCCGCAGAGCGATCGCCTACTCGAAGCCGGAGGCAAAGGCCGCATTCGCCGTGCGATCGCCTCGGTCGCGGGCGCGTCCTCGAGAGCTGCGCGGGCAGGTCCTCGATCACGCAACCTCGGCCGCCTCGATGTCGGGCGCGGCGGCCGCCCGTGTTCGTACAGGGATCGATTCGCGGCGCTGCTTGACCATTTTCTGTGGCACGCGGTGACGAGCAAGGCGCCAATATCTCCGTAGTCGCCGGCATCCTCCGCCTCGGCCTCCTTGATCTCCTTGGGCTCCCTTTTGGGGATGGGGGTGAGGAGGCGGTGGGACAGTGTGTGGTGTGGGTGAGTGTGTCTTGAGTGTGACAGTGCCTGTGTTGGACACTGTGTGTGCAACAGTGTGTTGTGTGTGTGTTTGTATGTGCAACAGTGTGTGTCGTGAGTGTGTGAGTGATGTGTGGCATTGCACACGCTGTGGGGAGGGATGAGGGATTCTGGTTCGCGGACGCGGACGATGTGTGAGCTAGTCGATCATGCCCCGGGAACGGTGATTGCCCTTGATGGCCGAGACACTGAATGGGTGCGCCTCCCGAACGGTGAGTGGCAGGAGAAATCTTCACTCAGCAAATGACCGCTTCCCACCCAGCAGCCAGCTCCCGTCACTCATAACTCAAATGCGTCGCCTTCCCGCGAAAGATCCAGTGCGACAGGATCGAATATCCCACGCCTGCCCAATGGTGTGCCGCCACCCGCACGATTGCGAACATGGTCTGTACCATCCAATCAACACACTAGATGCCTCAGCTTCTGTCAGCCCCCTCCAGGCGGAGGAACCTGACTGGTCAAAGCCATCCCACGACATTACGTGCACAGCTCCAGCTGATTCCCCGCCGCCTTCATCGCCCCTGCCCCAGCTCAGGCTTCCCAAAGCCAAC
>NNCB01001000.1:0-12783 GCA_002317545.1 Scenedesmus quadricauda | reverse complement strand
CATGCTGTGCCCGCGCCATCGCCGACGCCGCCAAGAAGAACTGACGCCACGCTATCCAAGGCGTTGGAGCGCGCCGTGCTGGCAGAGCTGGGGCGGACATTTGATGAGCGCAGCCCCAGGGCCGCCAGGGGACGGCGGTGGCGGGTGATCCGCGGCTCGGAGCGACTGGCGGCTCTTGGGTCGGCCGCGCCCCCTGTGCATGGCTCCACCTGAGGGCCCGCAGCCCGTCATCGGCGCGAAAGAGCCGCGAGTTCAGCCCGGCGCCCTGACGATGCTTCCGGGCTGAGGCTCAAATCCACTTTTGTTCCTGTTGGTGTGTACATATAGTGGTGGTTGATCTTGCATCGGTTTCGCTGTTGTCGCTGGTCCAGCCGGCAAACGCGGAGCTTCGGGAAGTTTTCAGTTGACGGCGCGGTCTTGGGCGCCACCCTCGCGCGTACGTACGTGAGTTTATCGGGGAACGAATTTTTCCATGCAATTGGTAATTGTGGAATCGCCGGCCAAGGCGAAGACGATCGAGAAATATCTCGGACGCGACCGGTGGCCGCTACGGTCATGTTCGCGACCTGCCGTGAAGGACGTTTTGGCGTGCCGAGGGTACGTAGGAAGACGTACTTTTCCTCGGCTTCGAAGTGGGAGATGTCCGCCAGGGGAATGAGCAGAATCCGATCCCCGGATTTCACCGATAAGGAGAATATTTTTTTCTTGGGCTTCTTCTTCCAGCAGCCGGCAGGCTCTCTGCTGGCCGTGACAAAGTGCGCCGCGGCCTCGCATGCGCTGCGCGGGCGTGCAGCTGGGTGGCGGCCTTGTGGGATTGGACCGGGCGAATGGACGTTCACCCGCGGTCTCGACCCCGATCTCGCGCAGCACCGCGATGCTCGCGTTGGCAGTCTCGTATTCCTGTCGGTCAGCGCAGCGCGGGGGCGACGGTCATGCTATCGCTGGTGCCGCCGCGCGCCGCGCATTTGGCGCGAGCTGTGACGAGCTTGGGTTGCACGCGATGGTGTGCTGATCGAGTGCCAATAGATAAGCACAGAGTTTTGAAGAGAAGCGTGCCCCGTCCCTCCGCTGCTCAAAGTCGAAGTGCAAGTGATGGTGTCCAGACGGACTGCGGCGCCTCCTGGATTGGCCGCAGGCAGCATGATGCCGGCCCCTTACGCGCGCAACGGCGTCGCCCTGCGCTCTGGCAGGGGCGCCCTGCGCGAGGCATCATGCACAAATTGTGCAAGTGCTCCTGACGTGGCAAAGGATTTTCACGCAGACCAGGCCCTTGCAGCCGTGCGCGCGCACGGAAACTCAGCCCAGCCGCCGCAATTGAGAGGCCGAGCACATCCCAAGGTTGCCTGGCCTGGGCGCGCGCCAAGTGCAGGCGCAGGCGCGCCCGGAAGGCGGGGTTGCGGTGAGACCAGTAGTGCCGCCTTGCATCACATCGGCCAAATCAATGCACATCAATCGGCCTGCGGGTGACATGGAGCGGATACACGCCCCAAGCCCCAATACCTCCTTGCCACACGAGCACGAGCACACAAGCGAGGGGGGAAAGGCAGGTCACCGCCAAGGCAGAAGCGGTTCAGCCTGCTGCGCGGCCCACAGGGGCGGCTGCAGGACTGGAGCATGCGCCTGCGGGCCCCACAGCGACGCTGCCTGCAGCGCCACCCGCTGCTGCATTTCGGCCACAGCAGATGCATGCTGCTGCTGCTGCTGCTCCAGGAGCAGGCGCAGCATCTGCTGCAGCTCCGCCTCTTGCTGCTGTTGCTGTTGCAGCTGCTGCATGTGCGCCTGCAGCGGCGTCGGCGCGCTTGCCGACGGAGGCACGGCATCAGCAGCCTGTGCAGCCTGTGCGTTCAGCCGAGGCTCAGCTGCGCCAAGCCACAGATGAAGTGTCGAGCTGCGGCCTGGCTGGAAGGCGCGCGGACGACGTCACTTGCTGCTGGTGGTGCTGCTCGCTGGCTAGGCGCTGCGCTGAAGCCAGCGCGGCCTGCTGCCTCTGCCGTGACGCCGCAGCCGCGAGCGCAGCCGCCTGTGCCTCGCGCCCTGCGCGGGCAGCCTTCGGCTGTGCTGATCGGACATGCGCTGCCGGCAGCGGAGCCCGGCGCACGGGGCAGCGCCTTCTGCTCCCCGGCCGCGGCGCCCGCGCCGCCCGCGCCACGCGCGTCCGCCGCGCAGTCGGCGGACGCGCACGCGACGCACGCGAGGGTCACCGCAAACGCGGCGTCGACGCCGGCGGTCACGCTCAGCCGCACGGCGCCGGGCGCGGCGGGGTGCGGGGAGGCGAGGCGAGCAGGCGCTCGCTGCGGCGGCCGGGCATGTGCTGCGGATCTGGAAGGTGTGGGCGGCTGTCCCGGCGATGATGATGCCGCATCGGAAGCCCCCGCAGGTCGATCTTCGAATGCAACCGCGATTTTTGCCGCTGGAATCAGGGCGAAGGGGGTGCGGCGCGGCGCGTCATAGACGCGCTCGCTGAGGTTGGTGAATTTGAGGTAGCTCGTCGCGCTCGACACCTCGAAGGCGCGTGGCGGACGTCATAGCCGAGCCTGGCGCTGAACGCGTCATAGCTGAGTTCTGCGGCAACGGCACCGTGGTGAGCTGGTTGCCCGCGTCGTTGGCATAGGCGCGGCGCACCTGATCATGCGCAGATCCACGCCGACAGCCGAAGCTGAAGTTGATCGGATGGCTGGCCGCGCAGCACGGCCGACTTCGCGCTGCCGACGCGGCTGCTCGTCACGCAGCGGCCGCCGCTGTGCAGCCGGAACGCAGAGCCAGGGGAGCAGCGGGCGCGTGGTCTCGGACGACACGTCGGCGCCGGCGGCGTTCGGATCGTCCATGCTTGGGCGTGCCGGCGGCGCGCGCTGCAGGGTAAAGAGTGCGGGATCGTCGAATGCCGTGTCGGCGATATCCGCCAGCGGCGTCGCGGTCGCAACAACGGTGATGGCCGCGCCCTCCTCAGTGCCGCAAGGGTATTTTTGATGAATCAGGTTTGAGGGGAAAAAGTACCAGGAAATTGCCGACGAAGCCGGGATCTCGATCAAGACCGTCGAGGTACATATCGGGAAGGCGTTGGGCTGCATCCACTACTGCAGAGGGCTGAAAGATCACTGGATCTGGGGCCCTGCTGCTGCTGCGCGCTGGCCTATCCCGACTTGAATGATCTCACCGTCGAAAAGCTAGTAGATCGGTAGACAGCAATCGGCCGAACCTGCCCTTCAGGGATAGCTCACCGTCTTGGGCATTCCGGGAAGCGGGATGAATTCTTCGCTGTCGCCGGGGCGAATTGTATTATTACCTGCAAATGATCCGGTTTCGGGGACGGCCGAGGGCTTGAGAGCGCCATTGTGAGTGTCGTCCGAGCTGCTCAGACTACTGCAGCTCTCGGGGGTCCGGGGAGTACCCGAGGTGTCGGAGCAGTCGCTAGATGAGCGGCTGAGCGTATGACACTGCATCGCAGCGGCTTGAGCAACTACAAAGGCTTGTCACCTGTCTTAGTGGTGGGGCGGGTGAAAATTCTGCTTGTAACGTTCTTTAATAAAAGGAATGAAGGAGTCGTTGCGGCGTGTAAATCGAGTATACAAATCAAGCAAACAAAAGCGTAGCCTGCTGGTGATAGTATGCCAACTACCCGCATTCCATTGCGCCTGAAAGTTTGAATGGACGCACTGGACAGGATCGAAGCCATAGGCTTGAACCAGATGGACCCACCAATGAATCCAAGAAAAAAGAAATAGACCAATATAAATCTGATGAAGACCTGGAGTATCTGAAAACAGAGATCAGCTATCTGCTGAATGGTATACAGGACGGCGCCAGCCGGACTGCAGAGACAGCGAACTTCAATGAGGCCGAGCTGGGGCAGGATCGCCTTGTTCAACCTGGCGGCCTGCAATTGCTGGTCTGGTAGGCAGCGTACGGCATTAGGGGCGCAAAGTTTTTACTGAGTTATCGCCAGAAGCGTGTCAGAACGCTGCCCTTGAACTGGCCGAGACGCAAGGCTGTCCACCAGCAAAACTAGTTTCGAAATAAAAATCATTCATTGATGCCTGCTGCGTAAGTTGTTCTGATAGGTCGTATCATATAGTAATGCTCCTTCATTACTGATTACTTTTTTGTATAGTATTGCGAGTGTAGAATTCGCTGCCATGCTCCGGCCCGAGCGCGTTGGCCCACAGTTCTGACCAAGTTTTTGTAGCCGATACACACGAGAACCGGCTTCTAGTTTGAAGCGATAGTAAATTCCTTTTGACTGAAACAGAACAGCTGGATGATAACCATAAAAGAGAAATGTAATGGCGATAACGTCGTTTGCGATACGTTTCTGATTGCTATTCGCCTCTTCGCCTCTTCAGTGCCACACCTGCCAGCTAGTTAGAGCTCTTTCTTCGCGTACCGCGGCAAGGGTGACCCCAAGGCCGACATCTGCCCATTCATCTTCTGTCAAGTATTAAGCGGATCCCAGCCTCCAGGATTAAGCTTGATACAGCCTTCAGCAATCGTCCGCTTCTGCAGCCATCCAGGCTTGTGTGGTCAAACTCTGCACGTCAAGGTTGCGCGCCACAAGCTTTGCCCCAAATGATCGCATGGAATGAAATGTCATGTGGCTGCAGGTGTCATGTCGGACATGCGACAACCGGCTCGTGATGTCCTGTTGTGCGGCCGCAGGATTGGGCCTCGCATTCTCGAAAATCGGTAGGGACCAGAGGCTTTCATGGGGGTATGGGAATAGTAAACTACCTAATCACGGAACCAAAGATAGTCCTTTTTGTGGCATGAATGCATGAGAACGCTCCAGGATAGAAGCTGATGGAGGTCATCGGAAAACAGACAAGCCTGTGGCTAGTACTACGCTAGGTAAGGAGAGGTTCTCCAGGGGCAGACCCGTGCGTGGTTGTAGATGCAAGTGCCAAATTGTCGCGTTTATGATAAATCCCAAAAAATAGGTCTGCTCTAGCAGGCCGTGTGCCTACTGATGAATTTGCCAAGCTTCAAGAGGATCACCGGGCACGGGTGTGCAGCAGCGTCAGCACGCAGTTCAGCGGCCACGATACTGCGTCGGCCAGTGTCGAATCTAGAGGTCAGGTCATCGCAACGAAGCTTTTCCTGTAAGGCTATGAACATCACAGCAAGATTGCTCAGATCAGAACAGAACGCCAGGGCCGAAATGGTTCGTCGGCATCGTCTTCGATCGTGCGCATGGATGAATCCGTTCGCGCCAAGCACGGCATCCGCCGTGATCACAAGGGCGGCGATTATTTCGTCGCCACCGACAATAGCGAGACCAAGGCGCTGCTTCTTGTTCGGCGCACGTCAGGTGGGTTGGCAGCAGGCCACAGCTGGGGATTGGTAAATTGCAGGTAGCAGGGAGCGGCTGTGCATCAATTACCGCTCGGTACCGCGCATATTAGATATCCCTGAAGATGCTAAATATTTGCATCTTACCAGACGAATACCATACCGTACCTGATGGACGCAGTTTCCCACCATGCACCCGTGCCCCTGCCCCTTTTCCCAGGACTGTTACGTTCGGCAGCTCTCAGCTGCCTGCTGACTTAACGCCGGTTCGATAAATAGAAGCAAGTTTGAGTGCCTCCAGGCATCCCCTGTAGGTAAGCCCTGTATTTTCTTCACCAGGTAAGCGCTGGCGGTAACGGGGGGTACGACGCCCCGCTCGCGCCCGCTGGGGCGTCCCAAGGCATGCTGCGTGGAGGGTTCAGTACACACAGTGCCGGCACCGCCGGTCCCCCCCCCCCGCACGGGCTTCCGCAAGCCCTTCTTTACGTATCGCTTCGGCAGTTGTTAGCTGACCTTGCGTCCGCGCGCACTGACCCCCAATAAGCCCATATGGCTTCACTTGGGGTTCAGGCGCGCGGCGCAAGAGAGGCGGGGATGACCGCTTTCCCGCCGCAGACCGTGTCCGGGGCGCATACCGCAACAACCTCTCGAAGTGCTGCTGACACCGCTGGGCGATCGCGACGCGTGGCGATCGACGCCTGCCTCTGGTGCGTGTCGCGCATGGCCGAGCCCGCCGCGCCGGCGCTCTCCCTGTTGCCCCAGCCCTCATGCTGTTGCCTTTCCTCGAGTGACCAGCGCGAGGCCGGGCTGAGTGATAACACGAACGCGGCCTCCGCCCCACCAAAATCCCCGCCCGGAAGCGGTACGCTATCCGCATGACCACCCCTGCCCCCGCGCCGATCATCCTCACCGACATCGAAGGCGATCTGACAACGACGGGGCTCAATATGGACAAATGGGTGGCTCAATATGACAAATTTGAGGCGCTTAATCAGCTTTTACTTGTTGGAGTTTGGCCGACCGGATGAGGTAATGCAATACTTCTGTAGACAAGCCGTGTAAGGTAAGCCGGAACCCGGCCCCATGAAGTACGGGTGCATAGGATCTATGCATGCTTATTGTGCATAGCGAGCGGCAAGTTGCCGAGCACATGCTGAGTTAAGCGGTGTCCAACCGACCTGCTCGAAACCGCGCATCCAGCTCGATTTCGTCGCGCGTCAGGGGCTGACCCTGCTCAACAAGGAAATCGAGCTGAAGTTCGAGGCACGCAACCTGACCGGACGCAAATATCAGGAAGTCCAGACGTCGGGTGACAACAAGATCTATTTCAACCGCTACAAGCTGGGCCGCACCTTCTCGCTCAGGCGGCTCAGATCGACTCAAATTCTGAAACCTATATCCTCCCCGTTGCGGCGGGGAGGATCGCAGCCGTCAGCTGCAGGAACTGCGACCGCAGTACGTCGGTTGAAGTGCATCGATACGATCCTGCATGGCGGGAACTCCGGTGGCGCAGGCCGACGACAGGCAGAAGCACCAAGATGGTGCGGGTCGGGCTGCATTGGGAACAGCCGTTGGGGTCGTCTAGCCGGCGCACTGGCCTTCCAGAGCGGCCTAGGCAGCTGCATGTGACATGTGCCAAAATGCAATTGCCTAACGCTTGAAGAATGGTCTCTGTGATTGCATTACCGCGTGTGTCAGGCCTCAACAGCCGGCGCGTGGCCACAGATGGCACGAGCTCACCGCATCCCCGGCTGCGTGCTCCCCGCCCCCCTCGGCGCCCGCTCAAGCTGATGCAGACGCTCCTGGTCGGGGTCAACACCATAGCGCTCGACGCCCGCGACCACAGGCGCTTGCGGTGTGCAAATGCCGCGGGCACGAACAGCCAGAGCGGTCGCCGGCAACGCAGCCCTGTCGCGAACATGGCTGCTGCGCTTCGCGGACCTGCTTTCGTGGTGCGGGATGCGCGCACGCGCGCGGGCGAGGGGGCGCAGCTGCGGTTCGAGCATGACCCTGCGCGGCGCGTGGTGGCGTGCCGGGAGGCGCCGGGCGGGGCGATGGCGGCGCGGCTGCGGCGGCTCTTGCCGTTCGCGGGGGCTGCAGAGAACGTGGCGGGCGGCGGGGCCGAGGTGGAGGTTGCAGGCAGCAAAGGGAGAGCCGCAGCAGCGGAGGCCGGCACTTGAGTAACGTAAGAGTTCAAAGCATCTGATACAGCCGCCAGCACCAAATGCAGTTACCGTGCAGGTAGGGCACTAGTGAATTGGGTGCAATCGTGCAACGGGTTGACTGTCTTGACCTCCAGATGCCTGATCGAGTCTGGTTACCGTATATCATATCAGGTCTGTCTGATGCAACGGATTCAAGCTCATTGTAATACACGGGCAACCAAGTGCAAGGCGTGCGTGACTCGTACTTCAGTCGTGCAAGCCAGTTCGATCTCGAGATCTGGTGGGCAACATTTCTCCGTACAGTACGTTGACAATTGCAGATGCCTGATCGAGTGTCATATGCTCGCGCGCGGGATCGATCGCCAACGTCAGGCGCAAAAACTCGGCCAGGTGCTGAACCATAGTTTCGCAGCCAGAGCGCGGCTTGTTCCATCTTCAGACACGCCCTCCCCTAGCCCCTCCCGCGAGCGGGAGGGGGAACATATGGATCGACAGCGTCACGCCATTCGCGCCCTGCTCAAGGGTCTGAAGCACATGCTCACCGACCTGTCGCGCGGACAGCTTTCGCATGTTGCGATCCCGACGCGTTCGAGGTCGGGGTCAATACGCGACGACCCCGGGCAAGGTGATCCGACGAGACCGACCTCTCCGCTCATTCAATACACGCCGACGACGAAGGAGGTCTTCACCGTCCCGCTCGTCATCTTCCCGCCGTGGATCAACCGCTTCTACATTCTCGACCTCAACCCCGCGAAAAGCTTCGTCACGTGAGTAGGGGCGCCGTTGCCCCCCACGTGCAGCCGCGCTGCCACCCGCGCAAGGACTGTGGCGAATTCCTCCACCTGCACCCAGCATCGACGCTGCAATATAGGATGCCCAACTGCGACCATACCACCGTGGACGGCATGATGCAGCTCGCCGACAAGTACCCCGGTCGCTGCCTGCCCATGATGGGTCTGCAGGCCCTGCTACGTGCAGGCGGATTTTGAAAAAGACGCTCCAATTGGTGGATCACGGCGCGGAGCATTGCTCCACGATGACGCCAGCGGGCGCCGCGGCCCTTCGAGGTCGGCGATGCGGGTCACCTTCAGGCAGCCGCCCCGCACGGCTTTACAGATATGCGCTCCAATAGCGCGCGCCTGTCGCGCGGCGCCGCGATACACCCGATCGAGGCCGCCGATGCAGTGTGGCGGTCCCAACACGCTACGCCGCTGCACGCCGCGGCTTCGAGCCGGGCCACCCAGCTATGCCCCCGCCCCGCCGAGGCCCTGCACTCACGCGAGCCTCGAGCCCTCCCCATCCCGCTGCCCCCCGCCGAGCGCGCCGCCCCGCCCTGCCCTGCCCCGCCCTACCCCTGCTCGCCGCGCCGCCGGCCAGGTCCACGGGAAGTCGGGGCAGCACATGACCCTGCCGCGGCACTCTGCTCCTGCCATGCCCACCACTTTGAGGTCGTTGCAAGTCGGAGGCCCCAATGTCGAGCCGCCCCCGATGCGCCTGCTGGGGGCCCAGGCAGCCTGGGAGCGCACACCAATGATGCCCCTCCTGTGTGGATTCGTAGCGCGTCGCGCCGGCTGCGTCGGCCAGCCCGCCGAGTAGCCGCTCTGGAGGCGCGAGCGCTCGGTCTTCTGCCCGCGCGCACGTCCCTCCGGCGCAGTGCAAGCACCAGCTGGCGGCGCGGCTGGCCTGGATACTGAAGGCCTGCCCCGCACCTCCGTGGAGACGGGATCCTGGCCAACATGCTGCTGGATGCGTGATGACCGGTTGGGCGGCACCGCCGCTGCAGCGCCCTCTGCATTGAAGGTTCGAGCTGGCCTGTTGAAGGTACCCGGTTTGGGGCGCCGGCTGCGGGACGAACCGCCGCGTCGAGTGCTGTCAAGGATCGTGTCGGATCGGTACATATTGGCACTCCCGCAAAACTTCGGTGGACTGATCCGCACGCCTTGCAGGCTTTGTTATAAAAGTTACTCAATGTGTAAATTGAGCCGGGGGGTCACGCGCAGGCAGCGCCGCTAGAAATGGCGGCACCAATCAAGGCCGGCCAGGCCGCCCGATCCAGCAACCAACACCCCAAAAAACAGGCCTCTTGCGTCACGTAATGGCTGGCGCGACCAGCCGCATGGCATGCAGATAACAGTGCTGTGTAAGTGGTTCTCACCATGCGCAGTTTTCCGGCCCGCTCTCGTTTCCGCTGGGCCTCAGCTGCGCGGATGTCTCACATGTCTGTTTTACAATAAATAGGCCAATGCCTTCGCACAAGGAGCGGAAGTACCCGCTATCGTCAGAGGGGAGAAGGACTCCGCATCTTGCCCTGGTTGGGCGCAGCGCTTCACTCGATCCATGCCAAGCGGCATATGCAGCAGCCTGATAGCGGGAGCGAGGATATGCCACGGCTCCGGGCGTTGGGACCCGGGCTGCACGAATCCTCCGAATCACGTTCGCCGTCGTTCCGAGGCGTCGTCGCCGGTGTGTGCGTGGGCGGCCTCCCGCGGCACAAGTTGCGTTCGTGTTCAGGCATCCACTCTCGGGGTTCTCGGATGCGCATAAAAAGCACTGCACGAGGCACCCTTGATGTCGACAGGCAAGTCAGGATGAACCGGGCGTGAGCTGCGGCGCAGGCGCAAGGCCAAGAGCACAGAGATGCGGAGTGATAAGGCTCTGCTTGGCAGCATGGCACGCTGCAAAGGCTGAGGCTGTACACATCAGATGCCAGTACAGGTGCACAGCCGGGTGATGATGGGTTGAGCAGAATGTTGGATTATATGGAACTGCTCATCAGTCATCGCAGGCGGTGGGTGGTCACAGACGCGCGCGAGCACAATCATCCAGCATTATGCACGAGGCACTGGTGCGCCCACAATGCTATTCGAAGCACGCAAAACGCCGGGCTTGCAGCAGGGGGGATAAGCCGCCAAGCCCGCAACAGCCAGAAATAACGAAAAAGGGCAGAGACACACTGGAAACAGCAGGCCTGCCTATCAGTCAATGCTTTCCGGCATCTAGAATCGCCGGCCATTTGCCATGGCGGGCGGCCGGGTTGTCTTCAGGCGTGTGTGTGGCAATTTTATGAAGCACCAGCGGCAGTGCGAGGGGCGCGATGTGGGATGATAATTGTCTATCGGTATGGGGTTGGCCACAGCCTGAATAGCACTGCAGGTAGGAGCGGGGCGGCAATGGTGGGGCGGCGCAAGGCGAGGGCGGCGCAAGTCAGCTTTGTTTTCAGGCATGCAGGCAGGGGTTACGCAGGACACGGTAGTGCAATGGGTTCGAGCATGCAGGCAGAAGGGACACAGGCGCTGGGTGGAATCAGGTACATTCAGCCGCGGGTCATGGGGATGTCGTCACCAGAAGCTGGGCGCGAGGTGTCACATACAAACAAACGCGCTTGGCCATGGAGTTTTGAGCGTGGACAAGAAGGGCGCGTAGTTGCTTTGGAGGAGGGGTCAGGCCGGGGCGGCGAGGGCGTGCTCCGCCTTTGCTCCAGACAGTCAAAGACCGGCTCAGGCTGCGACGCGAGGCACCCCTAAGGTGCCACGCGCCGGGGCGCGCTGCGAGCTCACTCTGGAGCGCGACTGCATGACTCCTGGTGCCACGGCATTGACTCCTCGACTCTGCGCGTAAGCTAGCAAGCAAGCTCAGCCGGATTGCACGCGTATAGGCTACAGTCAGCTTTTATGACGGAGCGGAGGGTCGACAGCAGGACCGCAGGCTCCCGCCACAAAATCCACCGAAAATGGCAGCAGCAAGCGGACACGCCGCCCAGGTTGCGTGCAAGGGCTGACGGGTCGGCAGCGACACTCGGGAGTGCCACCAAACTATAGGGCGGCGACCCCCCGCCTTGATACACCCCTTGGCATTGTCGCACGTCTTGCCACAGCGGGGTTCAGGCGTGCCGGGAAGATGCTCGGAAGCTGCCTCAGCTCGTCCGGGAGCGAGCCGGTGTCGACGGCGCCGCCGCGGGCGCCGCTCGCCGGCGTCCCGCGCATGTCAAGCTCGGTCGAAGTTGCGATCGACGAAAATCATGGCGAACTGCGCCGGATCGGGCGCCATTCCGTTGCCTGCTTGGAACCGCGCCTGACCATCGGTCCAGATCTTTCGAATCTGCGCGGGCAGATCGGGGCTGAACTTCATCTGCTGCTCGACGATCTGTTCCCAGCTGCCGGTGATGCCGAAGCTTTGCTCGAGCTGCGGGACCATTGCCTTGCCTTGCAATAGGCTTCGGTGGCCGCGTCGAGATGGCCGATCGCCTTTTCTTTCTTCTTTTTTTTGTCCGTCGACGTGGTATGAGGGCTCCCACGTGCGACCGCGGAGGCGGCCGGCCGCGCTTCAGCGGTCAGAGCATGCACTCTGAAGCGTGCAGGCAGAAGATACGCGGGGCGGCGAGCGTTACCATGAACAACCGGCGAGCCTTAGCGGCGTGCGCTTCCCCACCCACCCTCTGGAGACTCAGCATGGAGGATGGCCGGCCGCGACGATCGCGCCCATGCCCGACAGGTCGCCGAGCCGAGGCCCGCCCAGCCCGCCAGGCCCGCCGAGGGCATCGCCGGCCCCGAGCTGGGGATCAAAGCCGAGCCCCGCCAGCGGCGCGGCACCGGGCAGGGCGGATGCGAACGGGGACGCAGCGGCTCGGGCGCCCTGCGCTGCGGCGGCGGCTCGCCCCACGCCGGAGGCGCAGCCGCGCCGAACGGCGGCGGCGCGGGCGCAGCGGCGTCAGGGCCGCCGTACAGGAGGCCGCCTAAGCCCTGGGACGCCGCGGCCAAGTCGAACAGCCCGCCCGGCGCGCCGGACGCCGCGTGCGGCTGCAGCTGCGGCAGAGACGGAAAGGCGCCGCCGGGGAGCGCGCCGGCGCCGCTGGCGACCCGGCGGTCGTGATAGCGTCCGCGAGCTGCCTGCGCTGCTGCTCCTCGAGCGCTTCGCCTGGCGCCGCGAGAAGAACGCCGCGCCGCCGCCGCCGCGCGGCTCCAGCCATCGGCCCGCTGCTGCGCCGTCCGTAATCGAGCTGCCCGGCGTCCCATCCGCGGGAAGCCGCGGGCTGACAAAGGCCGTGAAAAGCTGCTCGGCGACCTCGGGCGCGACACCGGGGCCGGTGTCCGCCACGATCGACGCCGCGCGCCGAGCTGGCCCGCGGCGCCGCCGAGGCCGAAGGCCCGCGGTCCGGCGGCGGCCGAAAGCTGCGGCTGTCGTGGTACGACGGCTGGGGCGGCCGGTGGACGAACGCCGCTCGATCGCGCCAGGCAGCGACAGTCGTGCGCGTCCGCGGCGCGGGTGCGGCCGCGGCGGTCGCGGGCTGAGAACCCGGCGGCGGTCGGCGGAGGCCGCGCATGCGGCCGCTGCGGCG
>NNCB01000999.1:0-12784 GCA_002317545.1 Scenedesmus quadricauda | reverse complement strand
GGTCTGCTGAGTGCCAGCGGCGGCGGAGGCGCCGGATGGTGCTGGCCGCGCGAGAGGCGGAGGCGGCAGGGCCGCGGAGGCGCTGCTAGCCGAGCTGGAGCGGGAGGAGGAGGAGGAGCGGGAGCGGGCGGCCAAGGCGGCGACCAAGCGGAAGAAGAAAGGTGGGGGAACATGCTTGCAGCATGTGCATGCCGTCAGTGGGATTCAAGGGTCGCGCGCACGCCTCCAGCGACTGCGCCCGTGATGCCATGGAGTGCCATCAGCAGCACAGCAGCAGCACAGCAGCGCACTGTGGCCACTCATCGGTGTCCTGCCGCATGGCTGCCCCCGAATTGCAGCTGCCAAGCAACACAAGCAGCTGGACGGTCGACAGCACCACGGGCATGCGCCTGCACCACCGCCACACCGCGACGAACACCACCACCACCATGTGCTCACCAGCAACAGCACCAGCAGCAGGTACAGCCGGCGCACGAACAGCAGCACCCTCGCAGCAACAATACCCCATGATCACGAGCAGCAGCGCAACACGATGCCGCCACCACGCACAGCACGGCGTTGAGTGCGCAGCTTCAAACTATCAGTGACGGTGCAGCGGTGGGAGCGGCGCTGGCAAACGGGGCCAAGGCAGAAAGCCAGCAGCAGCAGGGCAAGCAGCGGCCCCAGCGGATGCGCAGCAGCAGCGCCGATGGCGTGGCCCCTGATGCCCATGCCGGGCGGCTCCTCACCGGCAACGGCCAGGCTGCGGCGAACGGGCCCATGAGCAAGGCGGCCGACGGCCGGGGCAAGCGCATGCGGCAGCGGGGGGGCGGCGGTCGCTCGACACGCTTGCGGGCTCCTGCGTCGCGGTCGGCACCAATGGCACGCCCAGCCACCACGGCCAGGACGGCGGCGGCAAGGGGGCTGCACCGGCGCCAGCGGGCGCGGACGCGCAGCCGGGCACGCCCGCGGCGGCGTCCGATAGCAGCGCTCCGCCGAGGGCGGTGGCGGCGGCGACGAGGCCCTCCGGCGCGCGTGGGAGGCGCTGCTCGAGTCGGCCGCCAAGTGCCTGGACGAGGCCGCGCAGCCGACGGTGCTGCGGGAGGTCGAGAGGATGCTGCCGCGCGCCGCGGCCGCCGGCATCAGCGTCAAATACGGCCGCAAGGTCCTGCGCGGCTGCAGTCCGTCGAGCCCGCGCGTGCCGCGCTGCGCGCGGCGCTGAGCGCACCGCCTGCCGCGCCGGCGGCGCTGCGGCTCGCGGGGGTGGAGGCGGCGCTGGCCGGCTGCAAGAGCGTCGATGCCTGCTGATGAGCGCCCGCTGGCGGTCGGCGGATGCGGCCGCCGTGCGGCCGCACGCGATGCCCTCGAAATTGCAATCGATATGGCATTGAACGGATATGCCGAGCGGCGAACTTCGAGGCCAAACATGTGGTTGCCGAGATCGTTGGGCTGCCCAAGATGCAGCAGTGCAGGCTCATGCAGCAGCAGCAGCATCTGCAGCAGCCTGCTGTGCACGACAGGCAGCAGCATTCAACTCCGCCGCTGCGCAACCGGCACGGCACAAGCCGGACAGGTTGATCAGCATCATATCGGGGCCGGGGCTGCGCCGGGGCAGCCGCACCACCAGCACCAGCTGCAGCACCAGCAGCGGTCACGCGTGAAGCAGCCAGGCGCGCCGATGCAGCACGCGGCCCCTGCACACATGCAGCTGGCTGCGCCGCAGCTGCATCCCCACCACCGCGCAGCAGCTATCGCGCACTTCCTGCAGCAATCGCAGCAGCACCAGGCCGCGCTGCAGCAGCAGTATCTGCAGCACCACCACCACCTGCAGCAGCACCAGCAGCAGCACGCGCAGCAGCAACAGCCGCAGGCGCCGCCGCATACGCAGGGGCTACCTGCCGGTCTGACGCCCATGCATACGCAAGCGCTTATGCAGCACCAGCAGCAGCAGCAGCACCAGCGCACCTTCTGGCGTCCCCGCTGCTGCAGCAGTTGCAGGCGCAGGCAATGCGCCAGCCCAGCCCCATGCTGGCGCAGCAGGTCGCCGCAGCCGCCGCCGCGGCGGCTGCGGCAGCGCAGGCGTCGCCCGCGGCGCGCAGCTTGATGCACTCCCTTTACCACCCGGTCCAGGCAGGGCAGTGCGCGATCCCCCGCGAGCAGCCGCAGCGCCGATGCCGGTAGCCGCTCGATTTCATATTGGTCGTGCGCAGCGCCCGGGGCGCCGCCGGGGGTCGCGTCTGGGGCGGCGGCGCGGGCGGGCTGGGCGGCTTGGTCCCGGCCGCCGTCACAAGCAACGGGATGCCGACCGGCGCAGGCTCGCTCGGCGCGATGGGCTCGGGCCTGCACGCGTCCCCGCTGATGCGGGTGCGCAGCAGCAGGATGCGCCGCCGCTGGTGGGCCCCGCGTACCCGCAGCAGCACCAGGGCGGCCCACCGCGAAGCGGAAGGCGGCCGCCGGCGGTCGCGAGCGCTGCGGGGTTATGCTTGACGACCGGGACCTGCACCCAGCCTACGCAATGGCCCATGCTGTTTTGGACGACCTGGAATAAGCCCCCCCTGCGACAGCTGCGTGGCGGCTGGTGTTGGATGCGCAGCGCCTGACGTCGCGCAGCGCTTGCTCCAAGGCTCGGTGGGCCGCGCCACCTCCAGCATTTCCCAAGGTGCCGTGGTGACCGGCTCCGCCCTTTTGGCAGCAGTTTGCCCTTCCCCATCCAGTGCATTTTCATTCGCGGATCACGCAATCAAGTTTCGCCTCCGGCGAGGGTTTTGTTGCAGCTGGGGTGCTATGCGTTGTTGAGGCGTTTGTGGGCATCGGAGCGCGCTGGTGTTATCGTCATGCACGTAGTGGCGATCTGCGCATAAATATTATTCTCCATGCCTAGAAGCTTGAGCAGGAAGAAGGCCCCGAAAAGACCGGCAGGTAACGAGAGTAATACGGGGAAAGGCAGTAGAACGTGCCCTACTGACTGCAACCTACCAGGTAACGACATCTCTGAGCACGAGCGTGCCCTCCTCCATCGTCGGCGAGAGGGCGGGCATCTTGAGTTCGATTGGCATGTCTAGGCGTATCCCTGTCAGTCTTGCAGGCCGCGCCTGCCGCTACGGATTCTTCCTCGCCATAAGCCGGGCGCCGGTAGGTCCAGCGGGGCACTGGCCATATCATCATGTCGACGCAATCTCCACTGCGCAGCCCGCCCTGGCCCCTGCCGCGACAGCCGCGCAGCGCTGCTGCTGGTGGTGTTGGCGACTGCAAGCGCGGCGGCTGCCGCGCTCGCTGCCGCGCGATCCGGCGCTCTCGGGCCTCCCCGCCTTCCTCACCCCGCGCCCCGGGCTCAACTCGGGCTTCATGATCCCGCAGGTGACCGCCGCCGCGCTGGTCAGCGAGCAAGCAGCGCGCCTATCCGCGAGCGTCGACTCGCACCCGCCTCGGCCAATGCAGTGAGGTCGCTGTTCGGCGTCGATGCTGACGATGCGGCGCGGCCTCGCGATCTGGGAAGCCTTTTCGATCAGTAGGAGTGCCAATGCGCAGGTTGAATGCGCAAGGGCGAGGGCGATCATTGGACGAGAGTGGGTCCATGTTGCAAGCTGGAGCAGCGCCGCCTCGGCGCTGCAGTTTCATCAGGCGCCACCAGTGTGCCGACGCCCGGGCCTAGCTGTGCACGGCAGACGCTGACAAGCCGCCGGCAGTCACGAAGAAACAGAAGGCATTGTGATGCGCCGCTAGGCGAAATTGGGTATCCATCCACTCACCTATCGCGCCGCCAAGCTGGGTGACAACGAGAACGGCTTCACCGCCACCGACTGCAGCTGCACCTTAACGGCCGGCGCCGGCAGCGGCCGGTCGCGCGCCGCGTGCCGGCCGTGCCGCGCATCCCGATGGGCACGTGCGGTTGTCGCCTGACCCGCGGCGGCTGCTTGACGCACTGCGTGAGCCCATGCGGGATGGCTGCCCGTCGCCCCTGCGCCACCCCGGCTGGTGCCGCCGCCGGCTTTGCCGCCGCCCGAAAGCCGCGGCCCGCATGCCAACAGGCGCTCAGCGTCGCCGCCAGGCTGTCGGCAGCAGACCGCACGCGTCCTGCCGACGCATTGCCGGTGCCGCCGCCGCAACGCATCGACGGGGAAATATGACCCGTCGCTGCCGCTCGCCTTTCGTATCGCCGATGTCTTTGGCCTGCCGATCGAGGACATCTTCCTGCGAGAGCGATAATCGGACGAAACCGGCGGCGGGTCTTGCGGCAACGGATCGTGTTGAGCATCTCGCTGCGGCTCTCACCGCACCTGCATGAGCGCTCCCCAGCTGCCCCAGCACGCCACTCGTTGCGTTGCTGCCTCGATCCTGGCATCGGGATTCCAAGGTCATCACGTTCTCGAATTGCGCCTGAGCAACTGCGCTTGATCCACACACGCCCAGGACCCTGCCTGCCACCATTCCACAGATGGCCGATGCACGCAACCGCGCCTGCGCGATCTCCGTTCATCGTCCCATCGCCGCTCCCCTCGACCTGTCCGCCGCTGCCGACTCCTACTCCAGCACAGACGCTCCGCACGACGCCGCAGCGGCCCTGTGATGCGCACTGCGTGCGCTGCAGCCGCAGATGCCGCTGCGCAGAAATCGTACGCAGCTTCGTGATCTTGCGCCGCTTTGGCTCACGTGCTGGTGATATTGGTTAGCAGAATGGAGAGGTTTGGAAAAAGTTTGCTTGAAAAAAATTCAGTTCATATTTGCAGGAGCGTATGTGTGCGGTAGTATTGCACGCCACGCCGACCACCCATTTAGGATCTGACTTGGCGTGCAACCCTTCGGGCGAGGTGATCTCGTCGCCATCTGCGTCATTCTCGCCGGTCAGCGGCATCGATATGGGGTTTCGGTAGGGGCTACAAAAATCAATGATGTCATTCGTAGGAGCTCAGTAAAATTGGATGCAACCGAGGCGTTGTGCCGGATCCGCTGAGCGCGTGTCGCTGGACCGCCGAGAGCGCCTCGACAGCCTTGAAACTGCCAAAGGGACCCTGCAGCTACTGCCGCTGATTCGCACCCGCGTTGCTTCAGCAAGCTGATTGACTGCGTGTGAGGGGTTTCCGGGTGTGGAGTGGCGATCGCTGGTGGGAGTCAAGTCGGTCAGCAGCGGTGCAGCAGCGGCGATGCGGCAGGGAGCACCATGCACATCCTGCCGCGGCAGCTGCTGGCTCACCGCCGAGTTGAAGGGATCATGTGATCCAGGTGTCCCAGGCCACGGTGGCATAATTGCCCGCTGTGTCACCCTAACCAGCGAAACATAAGAACTTGCAATCCAACGGGCAAGCTGCTGGCAATGAGCTGCCACCTAGCACCGCGGTGATAGCCAGCTTGTATCAGTATTAAATCGCGATCAGCTGCTGCCGCATTAGATCAGTCACAAGTTCATCATCGCTGACGAACGACCGCCGAACCTTCTGCAGGAAACTGATTATGTATATAATGAACAGTTGCTTCGTCATTAACATAGTTATACATGCACAGCCTCGTTAGGCCGTCGATCACGGTACGGTTCGGGCCGTCGAAATGGATGCGCTTGCCATGCGACGAGGCTTCAACCCGTCACCTGCGACCATGACCCCGGCGTTGACCAGTTCTTCGTTGAACTTGCCCATCGCCTCGAGACATTCGGTCATTTCTTCGGCCGGGGGCAGCCCCTGTTCGCTGTCGTCGGTCGCTCCGTCTTCACCGGCCGTGGGGTCAAGCCATCCCTCTTGCTGGTGTTCCGCTGACGCACCAGTTGGGGCATTTGGAGCCGGCCAGATCGTGCTGCTGGATGCGCGCAATGTTTGCGACGCACACGCCGTTCCCCGCGACAAGGCATCGTGGGTGAAGCTGTTCAGGAAGACCTTCCGCTTCACCGGCGGCGAGATCACCGGCGAATTCCTGATGAGCCTGGGCTACCTGCCCGGCGCGCACCGGCCGGATTGCCCGGTCATGAAAAAGATCGCCCGGGCCCGCAAGGCCGCATACGCACGCCCGCGCCCGTAATCCGTTGCGGGCCTTCCTGACGGCCGACCCGTGCGGTGCAGTCCTGGCGCTGCACCTCCAGGAGGAGCCGCCTGCGCCGCCGCCTGGGCCGTGGCGCACGCCGACCTGGGCCGTTCCGAGCTGCCGCGGTCGGCGTACAGTTCACGCCGCTGCGACCCCGTGGTGTCGATTTCGGGCTGGTCTGCGCCGACGGTTGGCGCGTGGCGCTCGCAAACTCTGCTTTCTGTCGGCGGAGGATCCTCGCAGTGACAGCGATAGCAGCCCTGCAGCATATGTCGTGGCCGCCCGGCGGAGTTCGGCCGCGCAAGGGCATGGCGCATCCCCTCGACCAATTCTTGAGGCCGACCGCAGAGCGGACCCATGGCGACAATTCGACGCAGGATCTGCGCCGGCTAATCCCCTTGTCGCGTGCGGGGCGAGGCGTGGCGCCGGCACCCCCGCATCCCCCTGGCGCGACTGTCCGACCGCTGCATGCCGATCGCTGGTGACGCTCAGGTCTTTGCGCAGCTCGGCCTGGACTTTGCCCCGCTGTCGTGCCACCCTCTGTGCCGACAATACGCCTGGCTTCACTGCCCGCCACCAGTCCATACCCCTGCCTGGCCGACGGCCGTGCTGCAACGGCGCGCAGGTGGCTGTCCGACCGCAGCGGCCGCCGCACCTGCGTCATCGCCAGCAACATCGCGACCGCCCTTGCCTGCGTGCTGTGCGCGGCCGCACCCGGCATCTGGACGTACGCGGCCTGCCGCTGCTTGATCGGTTTTGCGGCGGCGGGGCTGCCCATGGGTCGTACCGCCTGGCCACAGAGGCCGTGGCGCCCCGCGCTGCGCGGCGTGCGGCGCGTCACTACGCAGCTTATCTATCACCCAGGAGGTGGGCTTGGGGATGGCTGGTTCGCAGGTGGGTCTCTTTTGGTCTTCTAGGTACTTTGTAACTGTGCCGCTTCCGATCAATCGTGTGCCACCGATTCCAGTAGTATGTTCGTGTCCACAGGGTAGGTAGCTTACTCTTGAGCTGGGGTAACTCGCTGGTAAGCGTGAGATGTGTACCCTTTCAGTTGGGCTACGATGAATTGGGGTGCATCGGCTGGTGAGGCTTTCCGCACAAGTGAACGTGGTCTGACAGCGCGCCCTTGTCACCTCGTTACGGCCCTTTCCTCCCTATGCCTTCTCGCTGATCGTGCTCACGGCGCGCAGAGCGGTTGCTGCCCCTCCGGTCAACCTGCGCACGATGGCGCCACCTGTTCTCAGTCTCGGCGTGCGTTTCCTGTTCGGCGCCGCCGCGGTCACCCTCATCCCAGTCTCCCCGCCTGGTACTGACCCTTGAGCGAGCTCGAAGAGGCGGACGGGGTTGTTGCGTGGCTGGCAGGGTGGAACGGGCGCGAGATGCCTGCCGGGGCACGGCTGAGCTCGGGGGATGCGAGGAAGCGCCGATGCGGGCGGCGCGGCCGGCAGCACAGGCATGGGATATCACGGGTGCACCAGCAGGATGCCGAGGCCGAGGGCGACCCGGCCACCCGAAGCAGCTGCAGGCGGCCAAGACGGCGGCACTGGCCGCGGCGATCCGCAGAGCTGGCGCGTGCTGTTCTCTCACCCGCTGTTACGGCGGTCGCTACCATGGGACGCAGCGGGTGGCGGCGATGTTGATCATATTCTCCGGGTAGGCTATGGCATAAGGTTCATTATTGATATTGCCCGCGATTTGGGCAGACAACTTTTGGGTGGCCAAGCCGGAGAGGAGGATAAGCACTCCTTTCTCGGCAGAGATATTGGGCAGCCCACTCTGCGCCAATTTGGGCACGCCTGCTGCCCTGCTCGAATGCGCTTGCGCGCTTGCGGCTGTCGATTGGGGCACCTGTCGCTCATCCATGACCACAGGGCTACTCAGTCGAGGGGCTTTGTCATCACTCTGTGGAGGAGGATCCTTGTATGCAAAAAGGTAGATACTATGCAGCCGGCAAGACTACCTGGAAGCCTTTTCAATTGGGTTCAACTCCTGACAGACCTGCTGCAGCGTCGTTTCAGGCATCGGCGTGGCCTACCCCAGCGTGTGTGCCGCCGCTCGACCCGTGTGGCTAACCGACTTCGCCCTCTGTCGCTCGTCGCGGCCCCGCTCATACGTCTGTCATCGCTCTCGGCCACCGCACCAGGCATGGCCGGATTGATACAGCGGGGCGCAAGGCCATTGTCCTCACCTTCCTCATGATCTCAGGGCTCTCCTGCCTCGGCTGCGCTATCCTCGGACCCGGCCTCGCCCAGATCATCCTCGCCACGGTCAACCGCGGCGTGATCTCGGCCGCCTGGGGCTGCGTCTACATCGTGGCCGCGGCCTACATCACCCGGCTGCGCGGCCAGGCGCTCGGCATCAACAACCAGGCCGCGAGCCTCGTCGGCGTCCTGGCGCCCGGCGGCCGTCCTCGCCGCGCGGCTGCGGGCGCCGGGGCTGTCGTTCGGGTGATGGGCGTCATAGGCGTCGCCGCGTCGGCGGCGGTGCTGCTGCTGCCGGAGACGCGCGGCGTGCCGCAGGCAGACACCATCGAGCAGCTGGAGGAGATCCACTCGGCGTCCGCCTGCAGGGCCGCGGGCGGCGCCGCCGGCGCCGCGGCGGCGGCGACGCACAAGGGCGCGGCCCCGACCGCGCACCGGCAGGGCGAGCCGCGCGAGGTGCCGGCGTTGCCGAGCACTGCGACCGCGGTGGTCTGTTGTCAACGAAGAGTTTTGAGGACGACGCCTACCAGGATCCGGATGTTGAGCGGCGGCCGCTGGTCGGCCGCGGCGCCGGCGGCAGCGGCGGCGGCGGCGGGGCCGGGAGCAGGGGCACCTGCGTCGCGCCGCCGTGCCGCGCTCGGGCGGCGGCCTTCGGGGCTGGCGGCGGTCTGGACAGTTTCAGCTTCAGCTCAGGTTCCAGTGGGGATGTCCTGGATGTTGATGCAGGCGCCGCCCCAGACGTGCCCTCCGGCCGCGGAGAGCCGGGAAATCGGCGCATCTACGTGCTGGCGTCTTATCTGGGGCGCGGGCGTCGGGCTGCTACTTTTGCAGGAAGCGCTTCGGTTGGCGAGGGCTCAGGGCAAGAGGTACCTCTGGCTGGGCGCTGGGTGTTGTGAGCAAACATGTCCGTGAGTGCCAGGCCAGGCGGAACGCTTCGTCTGACGGACACCATCTGGTTTGGGGGCTTGTCGTCGTCGGAATTTGTCGGGGATACTGGTCCCCCCTCTGCAGGATACCTGTGGCAATGCAATACAGAACAACGGCATACCTCCAAACATATTGTTAATCCAACCCGCGTTTTGTCCTGTTATTGGGATTCGGCTTTCGCACAGTCGGCCCTTTCCTCACTCAAACCACTGCGCAGCCATGACATTTGCTGGCCCGAATATTTATGCCGGATCCGGTGATGCCGTGCGTCACGTCTGCAGCACCACCCCTTTGCGTCACGTCACGATGACACATGGCGCTTGCTGCCGAGAAAGCTTGCCGCCATCATATCCGCGTCTTGTGGATCACGCACCTTGCGTTGGGACCGCTGATGCCCGAAAGCATCCATATGACTGCCAATTCCACGGCCGCATTGCTGTCACGGTCGCGTGCTCTACAGCTTGGTGGCTGCGTATAGGAAATGGGATGTTATCTGCAAATAATTTTGTCCTTTATGTCTGCACCTAAGGATGTGCCTTCTCTGTAAATGAAGTTGTTTTATGTGAGCGCTGATATACCTATCAACGCTTTATATTTAAGAACATTCTGAGATAACATTTCTGTTACAATTATGACAAGCCATAGTTCCTAACAGGCTCCGATAATTACCAAAATAGAATGGAAAATGCGCAGGTAAGTCTATAAAATCGCTATTCAGGATAATACTTACAGTACACCGGAAACTACAAAGCTGACTACCCACCAGGAAAGAAATTATCGCAGAACCCCACGCTTGACCGCGATACCGCTGATATGTGCCCGCCGACTAAATAAACGATAGGTCTTGGGCTTATCAACGATAAGTAAAGGCTTAAAAAGATGGAGCCGATAATATGAAAGCAATAGAAGCGGTAGCAATAATGAACCAGCTCTGCCTTTACGTTTCACCCTCATCCCTGCACAGTGCAGCTGCCGCTGCTTGGCCGCCTGCCTCCGTCCCGGCCGCCACACAGGCGCATGGCCCCCCCAGCACAACCAACGCTCCCCCATCCACCCGGCGGACATGCTCACACGCCACCACAGCGCCGGCTTCCCAGCACCTTTCACCCTCACCACGCCCAGCTTGTTGCCGAACAGCAGGATTCCACAGACTGAATTGGAAGTCAAGCTCACCGTTGGAAGCATTCAATGAATTATACTAATGATGAAGCGGAAGGTGCGGATATCGCTCTCGAGGGCAGATGGCGCCCGATTTCGAGTCGATGACGAGTCCTCCTTGACCGGATTACTGCGGCGGTTGGCAGGTGAGCGGGGACAATGCCGGTTGCCCGGGCGTCGGGGGGAGCGGTCGGCATCGTGGCCAACAGAAACGGCCGCGAGATGTTAGCGGCCGCTTCGAAACAGCATGGATGCGAGTTGTCCCCCGCGTCGAGCAGGCGACATGAGTGATGAGGCGAGGGTCCCGGGCGCGGAATGGGGCTGCTCCGGGGCGTCAGCGCGTTCAAACGGAGCCGGAGGGCACCACCTGTGCCAGGTCAGCTGCCTCCTCATTCCCTGTGCTTGGCGTGTGCTGCGTGCGACTGCTGCTCGCGCACAGCAATTGTTGGTGGCACCTGGAAGAAGCGTAGCCCCGTGCTGGTGGAGAACACCAGCCGCCAGGACCCGTCAATGCTCTCCACGCCGCTGCCTGGGATCGCAAATCACAGGGGAAGCACGAGGCGAACGTGCGTGTTGTGGCCGCGATTGGCGGGCACCCGCGCGCTGGGTGGTGCGCGCTGCGGTTGCTGCCGCGGCAGCGCACCATCTGCTGGGAAGCAAGGCCGTGCGCGGGCCAGCTGTGCTTACGGCACATGTGACGTGCCTGCACGCGGCCAGCGCGTGGCGGGTGAAGATGACGGCTGTTCTGTTATGATTTGTCCCAGCTGGCCGCCACTTTCGCCTGCATGTCTCATCCAGCCAACCAAGGCGCCCTCCGACCAGGCGAGCGTCGTGGAAGATAGATTGATGGTGCGAGGCAGCATGCGCACGTCGGGTTTTCGGGCCGGGCGTGCCAAGAAAGGGGTTGCACGTGCACAGCGGGGCCCTGCGGTGCAGCCACCTGGTGGCCGCTCCCGTCCTGACCGGCTGCTTGTTCCAGATGACCAGTGCTCACCTCTGGCGAGACACTCTTGGTGGTCGACGCATTCTTGAGCAGCGACGGCACGAACCATCGTTCCGGGGTTGCCGCTAGGAACGCTGCCTTGGCTGCCGGCTCAGCTGGCTGAGCGAGAGCGCCGCTGGCAGCGGCCGCGGCGACACGCACGCTCGTTCGGCGTGCAGTGCTCGGCTTTGGTGCCCGTGCGGGCCGTGTGGCCGCGGGCCTGTTGGAACCGTTGCTGTACGGCTTGCATCTGCGCCGCATCTGCAACGTAGGAAAGACGAAGATCGCCGGGTCACTGCTGCGAAGTGGCACGGGTGATGATGGCGTTCGAGTTGTCGGATCGCGAGGTCTGGGCTCGTCACGGGATCAAGCGGATCCCTTTGTACGAGTTGGTTGTGATCGCCTGACAGGCAACGCCCGCACGCTAACGCCGCATGACGCCTTGCCCCACCTAGCTTCCCCAATGGTGGCAGGGTGTAATAGCATTTTCTATGCAAAACGTTTGTCCTTTGCACGGAAAGATGCGGTTTGGTCCAATCGCCATAGATACGTTTTACAGTTGGCGTACCACTTGTCTTTGTTAAGAAACTTCTTCGAGCATTTCTTTTTACATTGGCATAGGTACATGGCATCAATCAATACGGCGAGTTTATGGTCTTGCATGGAATATTTGTTTTATGGTAAAGGTAAGGAGTATTTTATAATGAGTGATAGGCTGGTTAGTCGAGAAGTATGCGGCTCGGGTGCGCGACACCCAGCCCTGGCAATGCCAGCGTCAACCGACGGGCATGTGAGATTACCAGTAGATCTCCCATGCCGCAGGTCGCAGCACGAACAGGCCGTCTCCCTGCTCGTCTGACTTCTCCAATTGCAGCGGCGACGGCCGCGCGCGGCTGAACACAGGCCCAGCCCCTCCAGGCGCGCCCAGGACAGCCCCGCCAGCAGCATCGCCACCACCGCCTGCCACTGCCGCGCCTGAGGCTGGGCAGCGGCCGCGAGAGGTCGACGTCCGCACCAGCGCCGAGACGTGCCTGCTGACGTCGGAGGCGGGCACCTTGACGCGCAGCGCGGCCAGCACGGGCGGCAGCGCGGCGCCAAGCATCTCTGACGGGCCAGCGGGCCTGCACAGAGCCCTGCTCGGCACCTCCCCCAAGTCATCGCCGCTCGGCGGCCTCGCCGCCACCGCCGCCGCGAAGCCATCCCCGCTGGGCCGCCGCCAGCCGGTCGAACCGCGGGTGATCGCCGACGTCCCGTCGGCGATCGAGCTGAGTCAGCACCGACCACAACTGCCCAAACTCCGGCAGCCGGACGGATGCGCCGCCCCGGGGCGCCACGAAAAACGGCACTGCCGCGCCCAAACAAGGTCGCCCGACTCGTCTCGGTATCCAAACCATCCCGCTGCAGCTCCTCCTCCTCCTCATCTCATCCCCGCCGCCCTCGCCGTCGCTGCTGCTCGTCGCCGTGCTCGAAGGCCTGTTCCTGTTCGCCGCCCCGCGCGGCTGCGCCGCCGCGCGCGCGCCGTGCCGCC
>NNCB01000998.1:0-12791 GCA_002317545.1 Scenedesmus quadricauda | reverse complement strand
CCCCCAACCCCAGCATGGCGATGCGCATCATGGACATCCGCAGCCAGCTGGCCAAGGAGTTCATCCAGGACCTCACCGACGTGGCGGAGGAGAACAGCACCCTCATGCGCGAAACGCTCCACACCTCGCTCATGGGCACCATCGACTCGGCGTCGTCGGGCACGGACTCGGAGCCGGCCAGCGGCGCGAGCACGCCGCCGCGCATCTCGTCGCGGCCGGTGGCGGCAACGCCGGCGGCGCCGCCCACGCCCGTGGCGCAGCAGCCCGGTGACGTGGCTGAGGCGCTGGCGGAGGCGGCCGCGCTCGCGGCGGAGCGCGCGCGGGAGCGGCAGCGCAGCCTGGACGAGCTGGCGCGGGTGCGGCGCGAGGTGGAGGCGGAGTCGCTCGCGCGCGCGGCGGCTGAGGAAGCAGCAGCTCGCGAGGCCGAGGAGGCCGCGGCTGCAGAGGCTGCAGCCCGGAGCAGGCGCAGCGCGAGCTGGAGGAGGAGCAGCAGCGCGCGCGGGCGTTGGCTATCGCGCGCGCTCAGGCGGCGGCCCTGGCCGCAGCCGCTGAGGCGGAGGCGGAGGCCGAGGCCGAGGTCGAGCGCAACCAGGAGCGATAGCTGCCGAGCTGGCACAGCGCAGGAGCAGCAGCTGCAGCAGCAGCAGCAGCAGCAAGGGCAGCAGCAGCAGCCCGTGGAGGAGGTGCAGGTTGAAGGTGCAGGCCGAGGCGCGGCAGAGGAGCAGGCAGTCGTGCTTGTGGAAGAGGAGGCAGCCGCCGAGGAGACGGATGCTGCTGCTGTACGTGCAGAGCAGGAGGCTGCTGAGCTGACTCGCGCCCAAGCTGAGGCCGACGAGACGGCGCGCGTTGAGGCCGACGCCGAAGCCGAGGCCCGCAGCAAGGCCGAGGCTGAGGCACGCAGCGAGGCCGAGGCGCGCAGCAAAGCCGAGGCTGAAGCCGAGGCCCGCAGCAAGGCAGAGGCCGAGGCACGCCAGGCTGCCACCGCCGCGCGTGAGCGTGCTGAGCGCGAGGCCGCTGCCGCAGCGCGCGCGCAGCAGGAGGCCGAGGAGCTCTCTCGTGCGCATAGGGAAGCGGAGGAGCAGCGCAAGACGGATGAGGAGGAGCCTGTGTCGATCGGCGTGCCGCTGCTGGGCAGCGACAAGGCCGCCATGATCGCCGCCCTCAACGCAGCCTTTTTGGCGGAGCTGCCTGCGGACCTCTCGTGCTTTTCGCACCCCGAGATCACCGGCATCAAGCCGGACGGTGGTGTCAGTGGCGATGCGTAGTGTGCCGTGGCTTGCTATCCGCCCCCCTCCTTCGACGACAAGCCGAGATTGGGAGTTGCGACACATCGAGCATGGCTTTGCACGCCAGCACCCGGTTCGGCCGCGACCGCGCGCTATGTTCGGCGCCGAGCGCGATCATGCGCTCGCGATGCTCGGGGGTGAGGGCAACGTGGCCGGTGATGAGGATCATGAGGTCCAACCCCTATCTCAATTCGCTTCCTTGCAAAGATTGTCTAGAATGATTTCTGCGGAACGTAGGTATCGATCAATGTTCGAGTGAGGCCGAAGGTTTAGTGTAGTAAGGAAGTATCCAACTTGAACCCTACGCTCTTGCCATACATCTGCCCTCCATGCTACCTGAAGATGCTGCCAATCTGGTTGTTGGCGGGCGCTGAGCTGCGCCAGTTGGCGCATTAGCCTTGTGCTCTCTTTGCCGGTATGTCCTGTGTTTTATGGCTGCTCGCTCGGCATCGCTTTGGCCTTTATTCTTGGCAGCAACTCTTCTTCAAGGATCACCTGCATTTCTTTAGGAACACCCGGCAGGGAAACCACCCAGGTACCGGCCTGTTCAAAAAGCATACCGGGGGCCGTACCCATACGGTTGAATAAAACAGTACAATTATCGGGCACATCGGCCTGCATATCGTTTACCGGTAACATAGGCCGTTGGTGTCGACTGCTCTGTTCCAAGCAAGGCGATTGACCGTTACAGTTTCATGCGACCATTTGTCTGACAGTAATCAAAGGTCGCCTTGCTGATCTTGTGCAAGGTGTTGCTTAGTATGCATGAGCTTCGTTGCGTTGCCTTTGACCATCTGTCGACGCATCGTCACCCACTGTTGATTGTCGCTCTTACTGTCCGCAATGCACTGTCCCCTGCGGTGCGCTGCGACGCATCCTGCGCTTGCCGAGAGAACGACAGTGTCGACTGCATGTCAGGTGACTTCAGGCGAACAGTATAATACCAGTATCATGCCATTGTTCACGCACTGGCCCAAGACGTTTACGATCAGCATACCAAAGACCCGCAGCCCAAAAAACGCTGGGCTATGGCGGACTTTTAAGGAAACAGTCTTGAGATCAGTGCGTTCGCACCAGGCGCTCACCGTCGTGGCTGGATGGCTAGGTATGTCAGCCGAGGAAGCCCTTGATGAGACGGGAGCTGCGGCTGACGATCTGTTTGACAATCTGCGATCAGTCCTGCGAACCTTCTGGCGCAGTGGCATCACTGCAGTGCATCGCCGTCTGGGACAGCGCAGCAGACTGCGCAAGGCGCGCCGTTTGAGGGCGCCCAACACGCCTATCTCACACGCCGGCTGATGCTAATGCGCGCAGGCTTGTAATGGGTTCGAAGTTCGTTCGCACAGCAAGGTGAGCTGTCATGTTGTGCCCTGACCTGCTTTTCTTCCAGTGCCGCGGTTCGCCTTTCAGCACTCATAGAACCACGTTGAATGACGGGTACATCAGCTTCCGTTTTGATACGTTCGATATAACCGCTTACCGCATTGGAAAGGGCAACTGGCCTTGGAGACGGCTCTGCTGTCGACAGCCGGTTGACGATCCCGGCGCTGATGGCGATGCGCAAGCAAATGGCGCGCGGCTTTACACGCGCTACGGCTTCAAGGACGCGTTCAACCCCAGCTTCACCTTCGCCGACCCGGATATGCGCAGCGGCACGGTCGATCCGGTGCATGTGGGGCTGGTGCGCACACGATTCCTCATCGCATCAGAGGCCGATCCTCGCGATGATGGAAAACCATCGCAGCGGTTTCGTGTGGGTTCTGCGGCCTTGCATGTCCGTCGGCAGGACTGTATTGTGTTTGGGCATCATGTTTGTGCCTTGCCCTGCAATCCGTCTCCTCAGGGAGCCGGCGTACGCCTGGGTGGAGATGACGACAGCAGCAGCGACGATGAGGAGGGCGGTGGCGACAAGCTCTCGGCGCTTGCGAGGGTTCGCTTAAGCGATCGTGGTGGGCTCACGGCCAGCACCCACCTCCAGCGGGCGCAGCAGCCTGATCCCAGCCACAGTACGTACAGCAGCATCAACATGGGGGAGTGATTGATGGCAGAGGAGGGGTTGGTGACAGCGGCGGCCCGGAGTCGCGGAAAGCTTACTGCTGAACAGCGACAGCGGGAGCTGTTGGCAATGCCGCAGGCGGAGCTCTCTAAGTCGCAGCGCAAGCGACAGCGGCAGAAAGCGAAGCGCAATGTGGCGGCACCGCAAGAGCAAACAGTGCGTCAGCACATGGATCTTTGCATCTTTCACGACCTGTAAGGTCCGAGGCCTTTGACCATGCACCTTCCAGAGTTGCTTGATGAAGCGAGGCGGGTTCTGTGCGAAAGAAAGCGCACCTCAAGTTGATGGCGCATCAGTCGCAGGAGTACACTCCCATGGAAACCCCTCAGCATGGCCTGTCTAAACGGTTCCTGCCTACCTGGGATGTCAGCAGCAGCAGGAGCACAAGGTGCCAAGTGGGGTGACCCCGTGGCCCGTTGCGCTCAGGTTGCACTGTTGGGGTGGGTGTGAGCTCCAGCTGTGAGTTGAGTGATACGCGTGCTGCCTGCCTCTTTGCAGCCGTCCGCTCCCGTCCGCTCACATGCGTCGTACAGGTTTATGTAGGTCACAATTCGCGTGTAAATACTCCATCGTACAGAAAAGTCCGCAGCCCGCCCCGCGTGCTCCCCAATGATCGGTGATTCCCATCGTCTCCCGTTCATCGCCGTGATCGGCTGCAGATAAACAGTGTTTAGTCCTGGCAGCTCTTCAGGCTTACAGGCCAGCCCATATGCTGTGCCTTGACTGGATATTACGCCATTCCCAACCAAAGCCCTAGCGGCCGGCCGATCACCATGGATGGACTGGGCAATCCGCAGTACTTTTTTCAACGACCCGCAGACGGGATCGGCGCTGCTGCGGGCTACACATCAGGCGGTCGATGGCGCTGCCAGCCTCGCGGCCGCCGTCGTCCCAGGATGCCCGGTGAGCTAGTGAATGGCCGTCGCGATAGCTGATGGCGGCAGCTGGCCGCGGCCGCCGAGTGCTACACCTGGGCGCGACTTGACCAGCCGATCGCCCGCGGCCCTGGTCGCGCTTGGCGCCTCTCGGGCCCATGCCAGTCTGAGAACGCCTATAACATCATTCGTCATCATGCACGCGTTGCCTTAAGGCGCGCCGCTACATTGGCCGGCGCACCGCATCGCTGCATGTGCTCCCCGACCCTAACGGAGCAGAAGCCCCGCGTTGCCGCAACCTTTTTCGCCCTCATTCGCATGGCTACGCACGAGGATTGCTCGCGTTCGGGGGTCGTTTCCGAAGCACTTAAGCCGCGACAACATAGACCATCTGCCGGCGCGCTGATTCACATAGATTAGTGAATGGACATTTCGATGCGTCTGTTACCCGCCGGCGAAATTCGCACGCTTGAAGAACAATCCAAGCACTTAACTCTCCACCCTATAGTGGATCGGCTTGAGGCTGTTCGTGGCGGCCATTACCGCCGACGGCGTCGAGCGAAGCTCGCTTGTTGACTCACTGCCGGGTGACCTCGCGTTGCCATCCCCAGCGCAGAGTATGGAGGGTTCTGGGACCCTTCGCAGATGGGCCTGGATGCTGATGACCACGACGGGATGTTCCTCTCTCTGGCTCTGCCAGTCGTACCGCCTGGTGTGCTCGTAACCAGTCATCGTGATCGTACAGGCTGGGGTACTATGGTGGCACGATGGAAATGTTGCGTGGCAGTGCAGACCTGATATTGCGAGAATGCATGAAAGGGTCATCGATTTCCTCAACGAGGCGTTGAAGAACGAGCTGACCGCGATCAACCAGTACTGGCTGCATTACCGAATGCTCGACAATTGGGGGGTCGCGAAGCTGGCGCATTTCGAGCGCGAGGAATCGATCGACGAAATGAAGCACGCCGACAAGCTGGCCGACCGCATCCTGTTCCTGGGCGGACTGCCCAATTTCCAGATGCTGGGCCGCCTGCGCGTCGGCGAGACGGTCACAAGGATCGGGCAGGAAGAGCCGGTGTTTGCCAACATCCCGATCGACGCCTTTGCCGTGCCGATGGGATGACATGCGCGCGGGTTTTGCCGAGCTGGTGCGCGGCCGTTATGTGCTGATCGGCGGCGATATCATCGACAACGACCAGTTCAACACGCCGCTCAGCCGCTTTATCATCCGATCACGCCCATGTTTGACCTGAGCACTGGCGCTGGCTCGGCAGTTCCCAGCTGCACGCTTGTCATCGGGCTATGGCAGGTGCGGTTCCCCTTGGCATTGTCAGCACTTGCGCATCGACGGGTTGAAGATCACCACTTGATCGTGCAATCATGCACTCCATTTTGGTGAACAATGAGTTGGTCGATGCCTTCCCGCATCAGCTCTCTGGCGGCATCCGCAGGTGGCCCACGCATGCAGCGCGGCGGCGGCACCTTCGGCTGCAATCCGACCTGCAGCACGGCCTCGACATCATTCGCGATCATGTCGCGATAGGCGGTGAACCAGCCATGTTCGCCAATGCTGGCACGACGGTGCACCAGGCCGCGATGCCGGCGGCTGCTCCAGCAGGCGGCTGCGGCGGTTATGCCGGCGTCGCCTCGACGGCATCGAGCAGCAGCGCAGTATGGCGACCTTCTCGCCGACGCTCGGCCGGCAGCGGCAGCCCCGAGCCTGGATGCCTCCCAGCGGCATCGCCATCACGCGCGACTGCGGATGCCGCAGGCCGGCTTGGCAGCGCTCCACGACCATATTCAGCGGCGGCGCGCCAAACGCGCAGTTTCCGCGCAATGGGGCTTTTGTAGCGCGCCAGACAGCCCGGGACGCCGGGCGGGACGTCCTTCAGTGCCGCGCAACCATTTGTGACGAGCCAGCAGCAGCAGGCAGCGGCCGCGGCGACTGCTGCGGCGCAGCCCATCACGGCAGCCGTGGCTGCAATGAATCCCCATGCGCAGCAGGGCCGCAGCATCGTGGCCCAGCAGGCGGCGATGGCCGCTGCCGTTGCCCAGATGCCAGGGCACGGGGTGGGGGGCGCTGCCGCGCTGCAGCCCATAATGCAGGCCCAGCAGCACGCGGCACAGCAGATGCAGCAGCCGCAGCAGCAGCGATGCACCAGCAGAAGCAGCAGCAGCAGCAGATGCAGCAATGCAGCAGGGTCATGATGACCATGGCAGCGGCGCAGCAGGCATCGCAGCCACAGGCCGGGATGCAGGGCCGCAACCGTGCCCAATGCCTCCTGGCACCGTCCCTGGCTTCCAGGCGGGGCATGCCCGGCTTCAACATGCGACATCAGGTCGACTGCTCGGCTCTAGCGCTGCCCCGTCCGCGGGCATGCCCTGCATTGGCTTCGCGCCCAGGGGCCCGAGTGCTACTCCGCCATGTGGCGGGCATCTGGCAGCAAATCCAGCTCAACTAGGATGAACGCGTCGCAACGCGTACGAACATGAACGCGCCCAAGAGCAGCTCTGGTGGCGAGTCGGAAACAGCCGAACGTCTGCTCCGCCCCGCGTCAGCCTCGGGCACAGGGCGAACGAGGCGTAAAGCATCAGATCGTCGGTGGCGTCGAACTGCGTTACCCGTGGTGAAGCATGATCTGCCAACCGTCTGCGCGAGCTCTGTGCGCCATTGCATGGAACGCGCCGAACCCATGCCTGCTATGCTCCCGCCACTCCATTCTCAGGAGAAGGACGCCAGCGCGGCGCGCGGCCGCGACGGCAGCGCAGGGTCTTTGGACAGGAGCCGTGCCGACCGCAGTGCGCGCGGCCGCGACCGCGACCGCACGCCTGGTGGGCGGGGCGGGCGCAGCGACGACACCGCGCGCAGCGTCAACCCTCTGTTAGAGGAGTTCAAGCAACAGCAAAGCCGGAGGTTTGATCATGAAGGTGTATGAGGCCCCCGGGGGGGGCGTAAAAATAGGGATTCCTCTACATGCTGAGACCCCACCCTCCGGGAAATCGTGCTGGCTGCTGTGTGACACCCGCGCGTAAACCGCCTTAGCCACGCCCACAGACACGTGTGAGCGCTGTCTGCACCTTTGCTCACCCCTGCAGGAGGTGCTGGGCAACATGCTGGACTTCAGCCTGGACCAGCATGGCAGCCGCTTCATCCAGCCAAGCCGACACGCCAGCCCTGCGGACCTGTCGGGGCATGTCGGGTTGAAGGGGCTGTGGGAGCACGCGCTTCTATGCCAGCGTATTATATCCGCGCAGCGCAGACTCCGGCGGCGCACTGACGATGCAACTGCGTGCGCCGCCTCGCAAGCCTTGCCGCGGCCGTCCAGGGATCTGGCCCCCAAGGCCATGGTGCTGATGAACGACGTGTTTGGCACTATGTGATCCAGAAGGTGCTGGACTCGGTCCGGACGGCCACCGGCTGGAGCTGGCGCAGCAGATGAAGGGCCAGGTGCGCGCTACGCCGAGGGTCGCGCGGCTGCGCAGTGCATAAAGTGTGGCAGCCTCCCACCTGCAGAGGTTGGGGCAGCTGCTGTGAAACTGGGTGCGTCCCAAGCAGCAGCTTCCCGTGCATGTCAAACTCGGCAGCACCTCTGAATCACATCCCCGCCACCTAACGCCGAGCTCCCTCTTGCTCCTCAAGCCACGCCGCTCCCCTTGCCCTCAACCCACGCCTGCGTCCACCCCAGGTGCTCAACCTGTCGCGCAGATGTACAGCTGCCGCGTGGTGCAGCGCGCGCTTGAGCGCTGCCGATCGAGCGCCGCATCGCGCTGGTGCGGGAGCTCAGGATCCACGCATCGCGCTGCGTGCGCGACCGATTGGAACCAGCATCATCACCAAGTGGAGTCGATCGAGCGACGTCCAACGCAGCTATTCGCTGCTTCGGCAGCACAAGGTTCCAATCGTGTTCGGTCCCGGTCGGCACCCGACCTCAGGGGGCGCGGCCCCTGGCCTCCCATCATCCCAATGCGGCCGCCCCGCGCCTCTTCGCCCCATGCGCGGTGCATCGAGTGCGTGCCACTCTGAGCTCCTGGCCACCCTGCTGGACACCTTCAACGGCCAGATCGTGACCCACAGCATGCATTCGTTCCGCTGCCCGCGTGGTGCAGCGCATCATGGGACGCTGCGCGACGCCGCGCTACGACGGTCATGGCGGACGTCATGCTGGTGGCCGCGAGACGACCTGTGTGCACCTGGCACCGGCAGACCTTGGTGCGCTGAACCACAGCTGTCCCTGTCCAGTCGCCTGCTGCCGACCTGGCCAGGCACGAACCCTTGCAACTCGCCATCCAAATCCTTTTGATGCCGGCTGTCACATAGTCGCCAGCCGAATGTCATCGATCGTCATAGAGCAATCGGGCAGCTGGCGCAGGACCAGTACGGCGACTGCGTGATCCAGCACATCCTGGAGTTCGGCCGCCCCTCGAGCGGGACCGCGTCATCGACCCCTCGCGACGCCCACATCGTGACGCTCGACAGATCAGTTGCGTCCAACGTGGTCGAGAAGTGCCTGCTGCACGGCAAGCCAGACAGCGCGAGACGCTGGTTGAGGCCATCCTCGCGCAGCCGTCCCCGCGCGCCAGCGACGAGGTGGTCGGGCGCGCTGGCGGTCACGCCGCTGCACCAGATGTTGCGCGACCAGTTTGGAATATACGGGTTCGAGCTGGGCGAAGATTCGGCGCCTTCGCGCGCCGCTCGAGCAGCAGCAAACCGACGGCGAGGTCGACGCGCGGCAGGCGCTCGACCGCGGTTGCCAGCAGATCGGGAAACGCATATTGCAGGCCGGCGTCTTTCAGACCGGCTTGTCCTGAATCGGCCGCGCCCTGCCTCCTCGGCCCCTGCAGGTGAGCAACGAAGAGCGGCGATGCGATCCTGCTGACCAGCGCGAGCGGTAACAAGGCAACGGTAACGCAGGCCGATGCCGCCCAGCGAACGGCGTCGTTCATGTGGTCGACGCGGTTGCTGCGCACATGTAAACATTGCGGCCCGACGGCGCGCCGATATCTTACCTGTCGCGGAAGGCCCGCATTTCCCGCGCCGGGAAATGCGGGCGATGCTTTTTGGCTGCATGGCTGACGTACGGCATGCCCACGTCACACGTGTGGACAAGCTACTCGCAGCGGCGCCCGATCAGCACCGGCGCGCTGGCCGCAGCCGCCGCGGCCGCCGCCTCTGCCTCCCCGGCCCCAGCCCCTCGGGCGCCCGCGGCGGCGCTTGGCGGCGGCGCTGCAGATGCTGACGTCGCGGCGCCGCCGGTGAGGATCCGAGCGGTGTCAGCTTTGTGATGGGCGTGAAAGCCTGGTTCTGACCGGCGAGTTGCGAGGGACGACGATGACCGAATTGTTGAGCCGCCGCATCGTGATCGGCCTCATGGCGGCTGGAACCGCGGCGGCGGTCGCGGCTTGCGGTGCATCGCCGGGTTTGCCAGCAGCCGACAAGGAAGGCGGCCCAGGGAAGCGCGGCCTGCTCGCGGGGGCGATGCTCGTCTCCCTGTTCATGCGCCTTGGAAATTGAAGACCTCTCAGTACATCGGCTGTCAGAAGAAGCAAGGGCGAGGTATGAGATTTTGCGCTCTCCAAGGAAAATGTTGACGAAGTCCCCTGGCGCGCCCAACCCATAGGCCCGCTTGGCCGGCTTGCGGACATTCAAATAGCCGAAGGCCTGGGTTTTGTTTTCGGCTGTTAGACCTCGGACGGCTGTGCATCTGCAGGATCTGTATGAACGGGCTGGGCCGGCGGGGCCGCACGCTCGTCCTTAAAGCCCCGCACGTTTTGCGCGTCCAGGTCATCCGCGTGAGAGGGCGCATGTATCGGACTGCACAGAGCCGTACACGACGACACAGGCTCGTCATGCGCAACCACCTCTGCACCAGCGCTTCCCTGACCCTGCGCAGTATGTTTTCTTTTGCTTTTGATGTTTTTAGTTGAGGTTTCTGGGTAATCGCAATCATCATGCGATTTTCCTTGCCTGCACAATCCCGCTCGCGGCGATGTTGCTTCGCGATGAGTTCATGCGGAGGCGCAAACGTATGCTTATCCGCGTCTGGCTGGTGTTTTCAGCAATCGTGTTGACGCTCATGACGATCTTGATTGGATCACGAGGTGGGCTTGTTGCGGGGATATTTTCCTTTGTTGTCAGCTACGCGATGGTCGCAGGGTCATGGCCGATAGCCGACAGGCCTCTGTCGCCGGGTTCTTCGAAGACGGTGCCCTCACGATATCGCGGTTGGTTTCTTTACGCGCCGGCCGCCGTGCTTGTGGTCTTATCGTCCGAAGCAGGTGCGTTCGATGCGGTGCTCGACGCCGTGATCGCCGACAAGAAGGTCGAAGGCGTCTTCCTCGGCATCACCGATGGCGCCCAATTCCGCGGCCAGCTCGGCCAGATGCTCCCCGAGCATGAAGGTGGCGTCTTTGAAACAGTCACTTCGGGTTCGCGTGCGCTGTCGCGTTACCTGCAGGACCCCAATGCGCCATTCCAGGACGAGGCGCAAGTGGGGCTATTGGATCAACTCAGGGAAGGATCAGGCCCCTGTACCCGGCCTGTCGTCATCGTCATGGCCAGGCGCCCGCCCAGACGAACTGGCCACCATCGGACATCAAAGGCGTGGCGGCCGGCAGTACAAGTGCCCTTGCTCCTGCCAAACTGCTGTGCTGTGTCCTTTTCTGGCGAATCTAAGGCTCCTTGCCAACCAGCTGCTCAGGTGGTCGGCCCAGCACCTGTCGCTGCGCCCGTTCAACCAGGACCGCAGCCCGTCTTGGCCTCGCAGCCCGTCGTCGCCGCACAGCCGGATCCTCGCCGCACAGCCCATTCTCGCGTCCCAGCCGGTCGTGGCGCCCGTGGCCGCCCGTCAGAGGTTGTGACTCCGAAGATCCAACCTATCAACGTGAGGACGACGGAAAGCAGGTCTCCTTCGGGAATGATGAAGACGTTCTTCAGTCCGCCAGCGAAGCCAACGCCGAGGACGAATATAAGGGCCGCGCAGGCCGCCCATGCGGCCAAGCCATAGTGAAGTTCCCTATTATTTATTCCCGCGATCCACTGCTTCAACGGGTCTTTGGCAGATATGAAAAACGCGGGCGCATGGTACCGACACTCCGCATGCCTGCGTGCCGCCCTCGCTGCTTCGATCCCCGCCTGCAGACATATGTTGCTGGCCGCCCCCCAAACCCCCGCCAAGGAGGGCTCTGGTCCCAAATGGCATATGCCACAGTCGCTTAACGACCGGAACGGGACGCGATTTAGCGATGGTGCCCATCACCCGTGTGATCGGTGGCCCAGGCTGCCGCGCCGCGAAAAACAGAATGCGCCATTTCCGTCCGGAAAGCCCCTAGCCATAGCCCGGTGCGGCAATTAGCCTCGCCCCGCAAAGCCAAAGGGAGCATCGATAGTGTCGGAAGTGGACGGCCCCGATTTCGACTGGCTGGCAAAGGCCATTTGGATGACAGTCCGCGACCCCCCAACCCGAACCACCCCGGCGTATCGTCGGACGATGATCTCCGTCGTGGTGGCGAACGCGAAGCACTCGAATTCTGTCCTGGTCGGGGCAACAAGCGCTGGTCGCTGTGCCACACTTCGTCCTTGCACACAGGCTTGGCTTATCGCCGCCGCCCCTTATGCTTGATATTCGCCGGCCGCCCGCGTTTGCCGACCATATGCTTGCCTGCCTTCTTGATCCCGTCGCGGCGCGGCGGGCGTTTCCGAAACCGCCTGATCGATGCGCAATTAATGTGCAGGGTGGGAACCGCAGCATATGATGGATCACCAGGATTTCATTGTGAGCAATCACTGTAACAGGTGTTGGGTTTGCAAAGTGCAAGCGCGCAGCATATGAGGCACCGCACAGGTTGCGTGCTGTGCGTGTGCGTGTGCGTGCATGTGTGCACATGTGCGTGTGTGCATGGTATTTGTGCATGTGCGTGTGTGTGTGTAGGTGCATGCGCGCGCGCGCGTGTGTGTGTGTTTGCGTGTGTGAGTATGTGTTGGCGAAACGCAGAGCAAAGCCCATATTTTCGCGCACCGTCATATGCGGATAAAGCGCATAGGTCTGGAACACCATGGCGATGCCGCGTTGGCGCACGGATCGAGCCTTCGTTCATGCGCTTGCCGCCGGATCTCGAGATCGCCGCCGCTGATTTTCGAGCCCGGCGTGATAAAAGACGCATGACTTGCCACAAATTCCGCGCTGTCCTTCGTCATCCTCACGCGCCTAACGAGCCATGCTGTGGGGTGTGTTGGATTCACTCGTCCGCCGCGGCCTCAGCCTGGGCGGCCAGCTCGTAGAACCTGGCGGCCAGCTTCCCCTTGAACGCCGCCTCCGCAGCCTCCGCCGCCAGCGTGTACGCCTCCGCCGCCGCCGCCGGGTCGGGTGGCAGACCGGGGCCGCCGGCCAGCAGGAGGCGCGCCAGCTCAGCGTGCAGCTCGTGGGGCGCCTGGGTGCCGCCGGGGTGGCCCTGGCGATGCGGCCCGTGGGTTGTAGGTTTGGGTTTGGCGGGTCGAAGTGGTTGTCGACTGGGTGAGCGGTTCTTATTGGTCTTCTAGGTACTTTGTAACGGCCGCTTCCGACATGTGTCCCACCG
>NNCB01000997.1:0-12793 GCA_002317545.1 Scenedesmus quadricauda | reverse complement strand
GCGATCCATCGGAGGCAACCCATTGATAGCACTGGCGCGGCCCGGTGCTGACCGACTTCGATGGCCGGACATGGACCGCATCACGCTGGCTGCGCCACCTGCCGCCCGCCGAGCTGGTTTCGTGGCGGCATACTTACCTGATTCCAGATGCGACATCTCCGAGCACCACGGCACAGCCGTCCTGGTGGCGCTCATTGCAGAGGCTGGCATCTCGATGGTATTCGGCAACCGGCGGGAATACACAGCTCCGAAGCACGGGGATGCCGCCGGTGTGGGTGAGCTTGTGTGGCGCACCGTCAGCCTCCTCGCATGTTCGTTCGCTCCTCACCCGCCCCGTATGAAACTTCCTGCCTGCCGACACGAAAGCGCGTCGCTGTCGGCTGCACACGAGCGAAGCCCCGTTCTCAGCACCCACGTCTGCGCCGGCAGCGCGCCATCATGTGCAGCTCGGGCGCGATTATGTCGGCCCGCGCGGCCTGGTTGAGCTCCCTCGCCCTGCCCGAGCCGCGCCCTTGTTTGGAGAAAGCACTGCCGTGCCGCAGCCCGGTCAGCGTGCCCAGATCACTGCGGCGCAATCGGAGCCCAGCTTCCGCCGTCGGGCTCCTCGATGGTGTGCTGCGGAGCGCCTGCTTGATCAGGAAGGCGTCGAGGGTAACACAGGGCTCCTCGCCGTCGCTATGCAGATGTTCAACCATAGATCGCCTCGAGGTCGCAAGGCCCTCCTGCAGCGCCTCCGGAGCTGCGGGGCCGGCGAGGTGACCGCGGGTGCACCAGGCCGAGGGAAGTAATGACGCATGCGCAGGCGGAACGTCGACGGCCGGCCGGATTCAAGGGAATGCTGAGCTGGCCAGCGGATTATCTGTCGGCGAGCCACACAACATAGCGGTAGCTTTACCCAACCCCTTGCCTCTGGCGATCAAGCGCATGATCGACGTCATAGGCTCGATCGTTGGATTGGCCCTGCTGGCGCCTGCCTCCTTTGGCGACGCCCGGACCTCCAGCTGCTCGACGGCCCCCTGCTGGTGCTTGCCACCCCGCCGGCCAGCAGCGGCTGCAGCGCCGTGCCGGCCGCATAGTCCGCGCAGCTGCGTCCCAGCCCGTCGCGGGCCGAGGGGTCGGCGCCCGATGCGATGATGGCGCGGGCTACGTCGACCTGCGCCTCCGCGCCGATCATCAGCGACTTGCAAAGCATGTGCAGCGTGGTGCAGCCGTCCTGTGTGGGTCGGATGGTTGGCATGGAGCGATAACAGGCGGTGTCGCGGCTTGGTATGCCTCGCATGCTGACACGGATTTTCGAAGCGCAGCAGCGGCGACGCGACGCTTGCAGCAGTCTCGAGATTGCTGGGTCGAGCGAGCCTGATCTGCCGCCGACCGTCCGCCTTCGCTCCATCAGCGCGCGCACCGCGCCCTCGTGACCGAGCGCGCGGCGAGGTGCAGCGGCGTGCGGCCCTGCACGTTGGCGGCGCTCGCGAGCTGCTCGCCGTGGAGCGTGGCAGCAGCAGCCGCGCGACGGGCGCGTTGCCAGAGGTGGCCGCAGGGCAGGGCCGTGCTTCCCGCCTGCCGCGTCGCAGGTTCGCGGAAGTTGGGCGGCAGGATTTTTCGCAGTCGAGTTCACCTACTATGCATGATCGTGCAACACGCGTCGCAGTACGCATAGGTTGCTGGGACTGGCAACCCATGCATGCTCGAGCAGGCCGCCGATGTGCCGTTCACCTGAGCTCGCGCAGCTCGGCTGTCCGCGCCCGGCAGCTTGCCGGTGCCAGGGATCCGCGCACGCTCCTCAGGAACGCCGCCGCATCGCGCCGCCCTCCTCGCGTTGACCAGGCATCAGCGGCGTCTGGCCGTCGCGATGGGCGCGACAGCGCCTCGGGGCCGCCGGGAGTTGTTCCGGATCCGCATGACCGGCAGCTTGGCCGAGCGCGCCGCGCGGTGCGCGGGCAGGTCGCCGTCCTGTGGTGGACGCATGGCGGTGCTGGCAACGTAGGGCAACGCATGCATATCCTTGTGGCTTGCATGGGCGAGGGCTGCCTCCGCATGCGTTTTCAGTCGCATGCTCTACCAACTGAGCTACCCAGGCAAACCGTGGCGGCCGGTCGGCCGCGCTGGCGAGCGGCGGCTATGGGGGCCTTACCCGTCCAGCTCCTCTTCGCCTTTTTCCGGACATCATCCGTCGTCCAAACGATCGTCGTCCGCGGTGCCGTCGGGCGCCTGCGGTCGACGGGCACGCGATAGCCTTCGTGGCTGTGCCTCGCTGCCTCCCCTCCACGGCACGGCACCGATGGCACCGGCCGCTGCTGCCCCTCACCCATTGCAAGCGGCCCGTGAACCTGCCGCATGAAGCTCACCCTGTTGACATCTGGCGCTTGGCAACAAGAACCGGTGCCGACTCCATGTGGCCGTTGCGACTTGCCATCTGCCGCGCTCTGGAGTGGCATGCATGGCGACACCAGCGCGGAAAGGCTCAGCGATCTGCTTGCAGACCGGTGACCGATGAGCTCAGAGCTTTAAGCACGCAATGCCACGCGGCAAGTCGCGCATGCTTGGCGTGCAGCAACGCGGGGCCTTGTCCTCAGCATGCACCGCCCCCCACCGTGTGTTCCTATTTCTTGGGACCGCAGGCGTGCGGCCGCTGAGGATCCGGGCGATCCATGCAACGTTGCCCTCTGCCGCGGCCTTGCGCAGGTCGTCAGCCTGCATGCGCGGTAGCATATTGCGGGCACGCAGCGTAGACCTTGTCCTCCAAGGTTCGTGCTCTGCTGCGCGCACTTGATTCCCGCCATCCACAGCGCTGCCGCCGGACAGCTAGGCGCGTCATAAGGTAAGTTCCAGGTGTCTGTGTACATTGAGTTACCATGCAGGCAGAGATTGCGGACCACGCATGGCTCGTGGCGGGGCAGGGTAAATCGGTAGGGATCAACGCGATCCTGGTTTCCCTACTTTATAAAAAGCACCCAAGCAAGCTGCCATTTGTTGTGGTGCTAAGCAGGCAATACTGCATAACAGACTGCCAAGTAGATTGCCCCAATAAGTACATGAAAACCGTGAAAGCCTGTAGTCAAATAAAAAGCACTTCCATATACAGTGTCACTAAAAGTGAAAGATGCAGAGGTGTATTCTACATATTGACAATACATAAAGAGGCTGCCACCAATTGTAAAATAAGCAAATAGAAACCACAAATATTCTTTTTCATAATTATCTAGTGCATGTTTCCTGCATGCCAGTTATGCTGGCAAGCATAGCACCTACCCAGCTTGCTGCCGCTGCTCATGGGCGGCGTCTGCATCGTCACCTCGATCATCGGCACCTATTTCGTGCGCCTCGGCTCGTCAGACATGTCATGGTGTCACAGCAAGGGTTTACCTCGTCAACAGTTGAAGTTTCTCAGATTTTCCTTCTGAATCGTTAGGGAAAATACCGATCGTCTACCGTTCTCTGGAACCCTTCGGACCTAATCTTCCGGTTAAGAAGAAGTCCATTATTATGTGAATAGCTGGACATACATATGCAACGATGTATGCAAGTTGAGATTAAATAATAAACGCACAGCGTAATGGCAACGGCTACAAGTATTAGCAAGCAAAAAAGAGGCCTTTCATAGACGACGATACGCACCGAGTTCGAGCCGATGTCGATGAACGCAGGTGGACAGCTATAAAGCTGCGTGACGCAGCAAAGGGCGGCTTGCCGACGTCAGAGCAAGCGTCGGCACAAGTGCGTTTCAAGGGAGTGCGCCGTACCAGTGCATCGGCGGTGTGATCTACACGATGCAATATGCCGGCTTCCAGAAGATCGGGTTCATTTCGGAACCGGCTCCTGGTTCGGGTACGGTGGGCCGCCTGTAAGGGCGCGCTCCGTTTAGGAACGAAACTTTTTGCGCTTGAGGCAATGTCCTCAGAGCGGTGTTATCGCCGCCACTCATCATGGCTGGCGCCGCGCGCCACTAATAGCTAGCGGCTGCTGTGGCGCCACGCTGAGCAGCGCGGTTATGTCGAGTCCCCTCAAAAAAGTTGCGCCAGCACACGTGTTGGCGGCGTCTGTGTTGCGCCTTGCCGAGTCCAGCCGCCTTGAACGCTGTGAAGGCCATGGCCAGGCAGTGGATGCTGTGGAAGCCATGGCCAGAGCAGTCGACAAGCAGGAGCTGACGGAATCCTGCAAACTGATAAATCGAACCAGTCTTGCAAAACTACTGCTGACGAGCTGAACGACGGCTCCGGTACCGGCTACCAGAAAATAGGCAAATAAGTCTTTGGATTGAATACTTTACTTTCTTTGGGAGGCTTCGCGCTTCGTCTTGACTTCCACGGCTACCTGCTCCGGTCCGGCATGCCGATGACGGCTTTCTATACCGCTCCATGAATTGAGCTGTATATTGGTATGCATTTCAGGTGACTGGTAGAGCTGCCCCAGGTCTATAGTCTCGCCGTCAAGCGGTTTCCTGCTTAATCCTTTTACCTCCCATTCATCGCCATCTACTTCTATATTCCAGCGCCTGTAATGATTCAGCGGCATATTTTCAAGGACTATATAACCATTAGAATCGGTAAAACCCTCACTTAATGTTTCTGTCGTGGGTGGAAATTGCAATATGACTCGGGCGCAAAAGCACGCGACGGAGCGGCATCAACGGTACATGATATTATTGGCAGGCTATCGCGTCAGCGTTCTCACGCCCAAAGCACATAGCGCAACCTACCCCCGCGCACCCTCAAAGCGCCTGACCGCGGCGGCGGACCGTCGCCACACTCTCGTGCTTGCCAAGCGCGAAACGCAGAGCTCCTGATTTGATCGACGGCCCACAATCCCGCTTCGATCGGTACCTTCTGGTGGCAGCCGGCACACACGTACCTGCGCAGCCTGTTCCGCGCGCGCCCGCCAAGCGCCCTACTCAGTCGACGACATTCCCCTGTCCACAGTCGTGCCTACGCACGTAGAACATGGTCCTCATGCTTGTCCTGCCCTGATGGACCTTAAACTTGACACCTGTAGCTGTACAGAGCATGCCATTGTTTGCCTGTGACAACCATTTGCTCTGTTTGTAGCTGTTGACCGTGATGGTTGTGCCATGTCGATCACATCAATGCACAGGACCCGAATGAAACGGATTACACGATTACAGAGTGCCAGGTGTTCTGCTTGATGGGCAGACGTTCGACGCCGGCAAAAGTACCTCCTGTTTCACTATGCACGTCAGGACATGGTGGCTGCCTGCCAGGCAGCGCTACACAACACGATAAAAATTTGCGCTGCTACAGTCGCTGTCAAAACCAAAAGCAGCCATTCACAATGGGCGGCGCCCAAACAATCGACACCAGCGTACCCGCCAAGAACAGGCCGCGCAAGCACCAACTCGTGCCACCGCGGCCCTTGGTGCCCAGACCGATTTCCTTCGCCAGCGCCCGGCGTTTTTCGGCATAGTTTGGCGCGACCATCGGATAGTCGGCCGGCAAACCCCATTTCGCGCGATAGTCGTCGGGGGTCATGCCGTAATGCGTCATCAGATGACGGCGCAGCAAGAGCCTCGAAGGCCGACGCCAGGGCAGGCGTGGCCTCCTCGGCAACCGCCTTAAGGAGTTATACCTATTTGATAAAGTGTTTGTCTAAAAGCAAACGAGTGGAAAGATGGAGTTAGAACAATTGATGTTACATACCGAGGCCCTGATATTCGCCAGCCAGCAACCGATTACACAAGCGGAGCTGGCAGAGTATTTGTCCAATATCGTGGAAGCACCTATTGAGCCGCTGCGAGTACAGCAAGTGGAGAAACCCGATCCAACTCCTCAAAGGGCCCACAGCGCCCTGTCCCGACACCTTCCGTCCCCCCAGCCCGATCGACCGCCGTCCCCGCACCCGACAGCATGGCGCGGAAGTCGCTGCCGCCAATGGTCTCCTTCTCCAGAGCACCTCCACGATCTTGTCGATCGCCTCGCGGTTCTCGCGGATCTGGGACAGCGCCACCTGTCGCCTGCTCGGACAGCTGCTTGCCGCCTCGTCGATGCGCCGCTGCAGGTTCTCGCTCATGCTGGGGTTTTCGGGGAGGGGGGGGGGGGCGCGGCAGGCGTTGGCGGCGAGGCGCAGCTGTGACAAGCGGTTCGGCGAGGTGGGCGAGTCCAGGCGCATCCGAGTGCTCGAACAAGGGTCTGCTCCTGCTGTCTGAAGGACGCCGCTAGGAAGCTGCCGCTACCCAACAACACGAGCAGCGTGGCGCAGCGCCGCCCCAGCCAAAGGATAACGCGCGCACCTGTTGCGCGACATCATGCGCATGACGACGTCGCCGCCCTGGGCGCTGGGGTCCATCAGGCTCCAGGGCCCGATGTCGCTCATGCCGTAGTTGATGACCATCTGGCGGGCCATGCTGGTCACCTGCTGCAGGTCGCCGCTGGCGCCGGACGTCACCTGCACAGCAACAAACGCAAATGTTGTTTGGTGCGTGAGGTGGTGGTGAGATTGCAGGCCTGGTCCAGATGCTGATAGTGTGTGCAGGCCTTGCAATGGGTGCGTCGAGCCAACCGTTGGCATGCACTAAAACGCAGGCCAGCCCTGCGCGCCTCGCCTGTGATGCAACAGCAAGTGCAGGCCCACCTTGCGACTCCCAGTCAATGCCACCCCTTTATCACCCCAGTCACGCCGCTGCTCTGCCGACCTCAGCCTCTCCGAAGATGACCTCCTCGGCCGCGCGGCCGCCCAGTGCGCCGACAATGCGCGCAAAGATCTGGTGCTTGCTGATGAGGGTGGGGTCCTCGCCGGGCACGAATCAAGTGAGACCGCGCGCCTGGACCTTAGCGGAAGTCACCTTGCTGCCCAATGGTTGGGCAGGGCGGAGGAGGGTTGATGATCGACGATTGGCAACAGCCATGCAGCAAACCCCCAGCTCAGGCGCTTATGCGTGAAGTGCTGCGAGCAGGCGCGCGAGGGGGCGCAGCAGGGGCGGCGCAGCAGGGCCTCACCTTCTGCACGGGGTCGTGGCCGGGCGTCAGCGTGCCGCAGATGGCGTGGCCGACCTCGTGGTAGGCCACCAGCTGCTTGGCCTTGCCGTCGGTCAGCGGCTTGCCCTCCATGCCGGCGACGATGCGGTCCACGGCGTCGTCGATCTCCTGGTTGCGGATGCCGGTCAGGCCGCGGCGGCCGGCCAGGATGGCGGCCTCGTTCAGCAGGTTGGCCAGGTCGGCACCCGCGAAGCCGGGGGTGCGCATGGCGACCTGGTGGGGCAGCAGAGAGGTGGGCGGCGGCGTGGGCACAAGGGTCTAGATGCGGCGAGCTGATCGGGGCGATGATTGCAGATTCCTTTGTGAGCAGACCGCCCGGCCATGGCATCGGGTGCGAAGCGCAGGCCTGCGCATGCGCCAGCGACAGCGACCCGACCCCCACAAACTCCTGCGCCTGGCGTCAAGAGGGCACCACCGTGCGCGCCATGTGCATGCGCAGCATCGGCAAGCGTGTATGCCCGCGCACCTCCTGCAGCTCGACGTCGTCGTCCAGCGTCTTGTTGCGCGCGTGCACCTTGAGGATCTCCAGGCGGCCCTTCTGGTCGGGCACGTCCACGGTCACCTGCCGGTCAAAGCGCCCGGGGCGCAGCAGGGCAGGGTCGAGCACGTCGGCGCGGTTCGTCGCGGCGATCATGATGATGCCTGTGTTGCCTCGAAGCCGTCCATCTCGACAGCAGCTGGTTGAGCGTCTGCTCGCGCTCGTCGTTGCCGTTGCCGAGGCCGGCGCCGCGATGGCGGCCGACCGCGTCGATTTCGTCGATGAAGACCGGGGTGCAGTAACGGCGCGTTGCGATTTCGCCTGTTCGAACATGTCGCGGACGGCGGCTGGCGCCGCATTTTCGACCTCGCAAGCATTTCGACGTGACCAGGCTCACAACCCTGCTGAAGAATTGAACGCCCCTGCCGGTCTTGTGTCAATCATTGCTTGCAACCATTGCCGCGCGTGCGGGGCAGCCAAAGCACGCCGCCTCCCAGGGGCTCGGCCGCGCGCGCGCACCAGGCAGGGGGCGTCTCCTTGGCCTGCTTGAAGAGGTCGCCTCACGCGCGATCGCCCCACAGCCGCCATATTTTATCACGAACGTCTGCCCGGCGTAGCGCTGAAGATAAGGCAATGCCTCGACGAGCGTTTCGGCCTTGGCGAGCAGGTCAGGCATTTTCGACGGGTCGGTCATCGCCATCATCCGCCGTTCTTGGCGTCAAGACTGCGGCCCAGCGCGACTAGCCCGGGGTGATCACAAAGGGGATGACCGCGATCGTGTGTGTGTGTGTATGTGTGTGTGTGCGTGTGTGTGAGTGTGTGTGTGCGCGCGCGTGCGCGCACGCGCTGATGTGACAGTGGGTGCGCGTGTGGCTGGGCGGCATACATGTCAACGCGACGCCACAGCTGAGGGTGCCGGAAGCAAAACTTAAAGTGCTGCGCAGGCACAGGCTTGTCGGGCTGCGAGCGGCATCACAACCCGACATGTCGGCCGTGCATCGGCACGCGACATCCCGTCACGCCCTGCAGGCAGTCGCGGTCCACTAGCAATTGCACAAGCAGCCCGGCAAGCAGCTGTCCCGCCAGCACGATGCCGACCAGCATGAGTCCTGCTTGGCTTCGTCGAAGCCCGCCACATCGGCGAACTCACGCCGGAGTCGGGCTCCATCTGGAAGCGCGCCTTGGTCTGCCGAACGCCATGGCGTTCTTGTCCGCCGATGGCCTGCCCATGCCGCTGCCGCCGGAGCGGCGGGACAGCAGGAACAGGCCACCCACCAGCAGCAGGGGGAAGTGCCAGGTTGCCCGCACACGCCGCCATCCCAAAGCCAGGCGGGGCGGGTGAAGATGGCGCGCTGAGTGGGCCGTGACCGACATAGTGGTTAGCCCGCCACCACATTGCAGGTCAAACCCTTGGTGCGGCTGAGCACCGCCGTCCAGTGTGTTGTGCGCTGCACGACCCTGACGCGCGGTCCGCCACCCACCCAGCAGGTTGAGGAACACGGCGCCGCCGACCTTGGGTTGGAGTGCGCCGCGAAGTCGATCTTCGTTCTCGCGGACTTGTTGAGCAGCTCGCCGCTGGTGCCGGGCAGATGCACGCGCACGCGCTGCACGCGGTTGCCGAGCTCGGGGGACACGGTCTCCACGATGGCGATGGTGCGTTCTCGTACAGGTCGACCGAAGCTGTGGAGGTACGAGAAGCGGGGGACGGTGCGCGGCGGGTGTGTTGGCTCGGTGGTGCCGAGGCTGGCAGGAGCGGTCAGGATACTACCGCGCCACCGAAGATAAACTGCGCACATGGACGACAGCTTGCGCCAACGTTTCGCTGGCATCGACCGGCTCTATGGAGCCGGCACCGTCGCGCGTTGGTGGGCGGCTGGCCGTGGCCCACCAACTACCAGTTCCAATCCATTAGAACAATATTTTGAGCAAACAGGGAAAAGAGAGCTCATAGACTTTGATGGTTGTGTTTCGACTGCTTGCTGGCGTGGTTACAAAGCAATCTGGGAGCTAAAAAATGACAGTTTATTTTTAAGACAGATTACCAGTTGTCATAAAGACTGTGGACTAGAAGTTAGAATGCCTCGATCCACAAACAGTGGCCAACGCCACAGCTCGGCCGCGGCACCACAATCCTGCGACACCATGGGCCACATGCCCGGCCGTCAGGGCGTGGCGCGCACCTTCTTCACGAGACCCATGACCAGGTACTCCAGGAACTCGCGCGTAAGACAGCGCGACGACGCGACTCCAGCGCACCGTCGAAGCTGAAGCTGCCGCATGCGGTGATTGTCACCACCGACGGCGCGGTATTCCACCGTATAGACGCCTGGAGCCAGCGGCTGGGGCAACTTGGCACGCAGGGTCTTGCCGTTGTTGACGATCTCGGTGTGAAATTCTCGACCGCAGCCACAGCCCCGTCTATGACCACGAGATGGGCTCCGAGAACAGGCCCTCGATGCAGCCAGCAAAGCAGACCAGGTTGAGCAGGAACTGGCGGCGCTGCCAGCGGGCTTCACGTCCTGCACGTCCTGAGCGAGCTTGCCGAGCACGATGAGGGGCGTGCGCTTCTTGCCCTTGCGGCGCACGCACACGGATCGTGAACGACTTCCGCTTTGTCCGGTCGATCTGTCGTAGCCGCGCCCGCATCCGCGTGTGGGTCGGCGCTTCGCTGATAGCGCCATAGGCAGGCACGAACAGTGATGGCTCCCCGCTGCTGCACCACGGGCCTCGGGCGCTCGGAGCGGGCGCGTATGACGATAATGCCCTTACCAACGGGAATAGACCTGCGGAAAGCCTGGCCGGGGCCACGGCGCGCTGCTGGAGGGCCTGCATTGCGCCCTGGTGAGCCTCTGTCGTGCCGTGGTGGATGTGGCAGCTGGTTTGTGTGTGGAACAGCCTTAGCAATATGGCCTTGCACCAAGTGAAAGTACCTTATGTGCACCTTGAGGGAGTTATTCCGGGAGCGAATCTGTGTGTATCCATGCCAGTGCTTTCCACTCACCTGCTTTCCATCGTCATCAACCGCACCTGCTTCAGGCTCGCATTGAACAATACGCAGACCACTACATATTGCTGCTTTCCGAGGTATCCGTCGGAGCAACCTTAACCAGGACGACGCCACGGTAAGAACTCAGCAAGCCAGGTAGCGCCGATCTGCTCCTTGGGAGCGCGACCTTATCTAGGAATCCCTAAGGTGAACTGGGTAGGGCCCACTGTAAAACTGTGCAGGGCGGCCCTGCGGCGCGAGCTTGGTGTTCTGCTTTTTGTGGCATCCATGCGATGGCCGAGGGAGTTGCCGTCCAATATTCGCGATTGCAGGCATCGCCCTTGGACACTGCTGTCAAGCTGCGCAGCGACGCGCGGCTGCGGCGGTCGCTGGCACCGCACGCATAGACGCGCACATCGCTTCGGTGCTGCGGCTCACCGTGCGATGCGCGCATATGCGGCGCTAAAAGGCCAGTGTCATTGACGCCGGTCCTTCTCCGGGACGTGCGTGCCACGTCGCGCGAGCACAAGCTTGGAGGGGGGCCAGCTACAGCTGCCACCTGCCAGCTGCAGCTTTGACGTTCATCCGCCCTATCTGGAGCGATGCGGACCCGACCGATGAAAGTTGGGACGCCGCTGCAACCCGGACGAAGGGCGAACGCGCGACCACGCGCGATGTCGTCGAGGCGGTGTTGTTCGCGATCACGCGCCCGCGTCACATATCGCTCGATATCATTCTTGATGCCGACGAAGGCGGACTATTTGGCTGACCCGTTGTCGCGGACGGGTTGGGGCAGAGACAGGCCTCCGGACCTGCCCATGATCAAGGTCATCCCACCTGATGGCTGTCGGCCATCCAGGAGGCGGCATCTTCTGGGGAATGCTGATCGTGTACGCGTGTGCGGCGCGCGCGCTGGCGGTTGGAGGGCCGGGCGCGGACGGGACGCCGGGCGCGGCGACGCTGCGTCGCTCGCACAGTGCGCAGCGGGCTTGCGCAGAGCCATGACCGCAACGGCAGTGCGGCGCTGTGCGCCGCTACATAGTGGCATCCATGCCGTTATGAGACCCATGCAGCAGGGGTGGCCAGCAGCTGATGTGCAGCGAGCCGCTAAATCAGCGGCTCGCCAGTGTCGCGGGCGGCGCACCTGGTGCGATTCGTGATAGTGGTCGCAGCCGTGTTGACGGAGACGGCGGCCACGACATGCGCCGCGTCAGCATGCACGTAGCGCATTTGCCGATGCCGGCACCATCATCTCATGACCAGCCGGGCGGCCGGCCGCGCCGGCCCAGGCCCAATGCTGGCAGAGGCGGCGCGGCAGGCCGCGCAGAGCGATTCGCATCCCTGCACTGGGCCGCAGCCTGCAGCGCAGCCGCGGCGCCGCTGCCCTTGCCACGCGCAAGCCGGCGCTCGCGCATAATTAGCGGCAACGCCGCCGCGCCAGAGCTGGGCAGGCGCCTCTGCAGCGCCCCGGCACGACGGCCCGCTCCCCGCTCCCGGCCCCACCCCACAGGAAGCCGTTTCCCAAGCTGGAGACCGCGACAGTGCGACGCCTATCAAGCAGATCGCGTATCGGAAGGGCGGCGCCTACCGCTGCATCCTCGTCGAGCAGAGGGGCCGCAACCGCGCACGATGAGGCGCCGGTGACGAGCGGGAACGGACCGACGCCCGGCTTTCTGATGGTCGGCTTCGGCAGAGCGGCAAATCTGAATCCTGCAGGCGTCTTGGATCCTGGCGCCGTCGGGATGATGTTGCGTAAAGCGGCGCGGGCCGTTCGTGCTCTATGCCGGTTATCGCTGGCAAGGATATCAGCGAGAGCGAGGGCCACACTTGTAGGCAAGAGGGGCAAGGCCGGCGATAGCCTGCAGGAGAGGAGCCTCTGGAGCAGGTGGGTGTGTTAATGTGTGAGAGTGTGTGTGTGTGTGAGTGCTGTGCTGTGCTGTGCTGTGTTGCGCTGTGTTGTGCTTTGTTGTGTGTGTATGTGACTGTGTGTGTGTGCGTGTGCGTGTGTGTGTGTGTGTGTTGGCACTTGCGTGCGTGCGTTCGCACTTAAGGGCAGGCGTGTGCTCGGAAAGGGCATGAGGGTGTCGTCAGGGCCTCGTTGGGCCGGCAGTGGTGGGCGTGTGGGTTGCCGAGGGGGTTGGCCGCAGGCAGCATCACCGGGTGCAGGTCTCAGAGATATCGCGCCCCACGTGCTTCCCAAGGCTGACATCGCTCGTGGCCGGGGGCTCGGGCGGCAACAAGGTGTACTGACCTGTGAACGCATCCGGCGAGCGCGCTAGCGCCGCACCCATCATCAATCCAGCCTGTCCACGCATCGCTGCTCTCCCGATATTGCCTCCTGCC
>NNCB01000996.1:0-12808 GCA_002317545.1 Scenedesmus quadricauda | reverse complement strand
GACACCACCGCGCACACCTCCCCTTACCCCCACCTGTTGAAGAGCAGGTAGGAGTTGTTGTCGCTGATGGAGTAGATGGACCACAGGATGGCCTCCTCAGTCAGCTGTGGCATTCCTGTGTCTCTTGGCGCGTGCGCCTTTCGAGGCGCTTGGTTGGATCCGGTTTGGATCGGTTTGAGCGGGGTTGCGGTGGATGAACGGCCGGTTCGCAAGGTTGCTGCTGATGACGCCCAGTGCCGAGATGTCCGTCGGTGGCAATGCGTCGAGGATGACGGACGATGTACGTCGCCCCGGCATTGATGTCCCCGGTGACCGTGAGCGTGCCGCTTCCCTGATTGCGCAGGATGGAGGAACCGGTCTGCGGCGCCATGGCCCAGCGCGGTTCGAAGCTCGCGCCGTCTGCCAGTCCTTCCCACCCAATCTCCAGCCGCTCGCGAATGCCCTCGTCCCCCTTCCCAGTCTCAGGTTCCAGCGCCGAGCCCGCCTGCTACGACGCGTGCACGCCCCATCGCCCCGGCCCACCTGTCTTTTTCGACAGCGCCTCGGCGCGCGCTCCTTGGCGCGGATGTCGCTCGGACCTCGTGGCGCGGCCGCCCCCGACATGAACTCCCCCGTCGCCAGCGCCACCTGCGGCGCGGCAGTCAAGAATTAAACATCACTACCGAGCAGGACGCTGCCAATGAGGGACGCTGGTCATGAGGATTCTCCGGGTAAAATTAGCGCAGAAGCGCCCACTTTGCGTCGCCAATCAAAGGGCCGTCAGCCGCGCCCCTGCTGCGCGGGAATGCCCCTCAACAGCGCCCGCATCCGCGGCTGGAGAAGGGCCGCCGGCGCCGCCGCCGTGGCTGCGCTCTCGCCCCACCGATTGGGGCGCGGCAGTCGTCGGCCCAACGAGCCCGAGTGCAGTGCCGACGGACACGAACGATAGACCGAGGCGAAGCGCACGAAGCCGACGTGGTCCAACTTGCGCAGTTCGGCGATCACGAACTTCAACACTACACGCTAAGCCCTGAAACCTTAGAAACCCAAAACCCCTGGAGCCCTAAACCCTGAAAACCCCAGATCCTCACCAGCGGTCGTCAAGCAGGGCGCCCGCACCGCTTGCCTCCAGGGCTTCACCCACGGTCCTGAGCCGCCGCACGCAGCTGAACTCCGGACTCCCTTATAGCCGGCGGGACGAGTCCATCAGGCTCGCGAGCGGCGGTCGCAGGCGGTGGGTTGGGCGATGGCGTCGGCTTCCAAAGGAGACAGGCGCATCAGCCGCCGGACAGTGTGGTGCGGCGAGGGGTCGTCGGCCGAGGGCGACTTCCACTCGGCATTGACCTTTGCAACCGTTTATAACGCGCCGGTCATTTTCAATGTCGTCAACAACCAGTGGGCGATCTCCAGCTTTTCGGGCTTTGCCGGCGGCGAACGCCACCGTCCGCCGTCATCGGCGTGCTGGGAGGTTCATGAGGACAGAGCTGTTCATACAAGACAGTCCAGAAAACGATACAGATGCATAGACTCGGAACACATAAACCTATGCGGTATGCTCACAGGTACATGAGCTTGCCGTACTCGCGGCTCATCTTGTCGGGGTTCATCACCTTGTAGCGCCGCCCGATCTCAAACACGTCCTGGGCGGACGGCGGGGCGGTGGCAAGGACGGGCCGCGATGGGCTGGCGCGCGCCACAAGCGCAAGGGCTCTTGTCAACTGGCCCAACAAAGGCACGCGCCCAGAGGGCCGCTGTGGCGCCGGCCCTGTTGTCGCGCCGCAGCGTGAAGGCCCCGGCCAACCTCTCGGCCACCGCTGCCTCCACCGACGCGGCCGGCCCGCTGCTGGCGCCGACTGCCTCGCGCTCCGTGCCGTGCCAGGCCTCTGAAACCCCCGGCCCTCTGTGCACACCCTGGCCCCCCTCCCTGGCAAACCCGCTGGCACCACCCTTGCCCCCCGGCCCTTGGCACCCCCCTTACACCCCCATTTTGCAACCCCGCTCTGCCACCCCTGGGCACACACCCCAAGGGCACCTCCTGAACACCCCACCTGGAAGAACTCCGCGTTGTCCTCAAACTCTCGGTCCGCCACCAGCTGCTGCCCACGCTTGTGTCCTGCGCCACCACCAGGCCGCTCAGGATGGCGCACAGGTCCCGGATCTGGGCGGTCACGCGCGCGCTCTTGCTGCGCCACGTCAGCACGCCACCTGGGCCGATGCGTTCACGCGCCGAGGGGCGGCAAGCGAACGCCCGTCGAGCCGCACCGGAATGGCGTTCATCCTCCTGCTGTGGGCGGGGCTGCTCTATATCGTTTATTGGAGCGTGCGGACGTCGCCCTGGCATTGACCAAACGACAACCGACGGCTCCCGGCTATTCCGCCCCGTCGATCCGCAACAGCTGCTTGCCCTGGCTGGCCCCGCTGAACAGGCGCAGGAAGGTCTCAGGGACAGCCTCGAAGCCATGCTGGATATCCGTTCGATAGCGTATCTGACACCGCGAACGGCCAGCCGCGCCGAGCGAGGTCATCAGCGGCGCGATCAATATCGTCGTCAGCCGGTCCTTTTCGTCGGGGAGGCGCGCGTCGCCATGATCCGGGGACCGCGCAGGCGAAGCTCGACAGCAGCGGGATGAAACCGCGCGCTCCCGATCCCAGCGCCCGAGCCTGCCCACGCCCACGCCCGCCAGCGCAGCTGCGGCCGCCGCCTGCTCGAGCGACGAGCGCGGCTGCAGGCCTGCCCCCGCCCCTGCCGCAGCGGCGGCCGCCGGGCCGCCGTCGCCGCCGTTGGCGTCGCCGGCGCTGCCGTCGGCGCTGCTGCGGCGGCTGCTGCTGCTGGGGGCGCCCGCGTCGTCCTCCTTGACGCGCTTGCTCTCGATGTCGCTGTCGACCGCCATAAGCTCGGCCTGCAGTCGCAGATCTTGCGGCGTACGGTTGCCTGTCGAATTGCAAGCCCCTCCGTCAACAAGCATGAGCAAACGTACGGCTTGTGTGACCGCACACGTTGCGGACAGCAGCGCTCGCCGGAGTTGCCTACTCCTGGTGGGCCTGACTGCTGAATACGAGTGCAGGCGGACGCCGCTTATCCAACGCTGGTTGCACGCCCGCGCATGTTGCCGCCCCGATTCAAGACGCACCCGCCCCTCCCCCCTCTTGACCCCGCGCCGCCGGGGCCCCTGGCAACAACCCGCACCTGCTGCGACGACCGCTTGGAGCGCTCCGCGTCGGCCCTCAGCTGGTCGCAAAGTGCCGCGCCTCCGAGCCGCCTGCTCAAGCTGCAGCCGCAGCCGCTGCATCTGCTCAACGATCGCTGCGGCGGGCGCCGGCGGCGCCGGTGCTGCGCCGCCCCCGACGCCGCCGCCGTTGGCCGATGGGTCCTGAGCTAGCAGGAGCTGCAGCGACTCGCTGAGCGCGGCGGCCTGCTGCAGCAGCGCGTCGGCCGAGCTGGATTTGTCCGCGCAAACTCGGCGAGCTGCTCGCGTACACGCGCAGCCGCTGGGCGCGGTCGGCGGCGTCCGCCTCCGCCTGCATGCGCAGCATGCGCTCGTCTGCGGGGCCGTGCGGGCGCATGGGACCGCATGGAGTGCATGCGGATGGCGGTGGAGCGAGAGCAGCTGGCGTTGTGCTTTGGCGAGTTTGGGGCAGCGGGAGCGGCGGGGCAGCAGCACTCATGCAGCACACGCCGCCAGGCCGGCTGCTCAAGGAGCTGCACGGATTACGCGCTGAACAATGCAATAAGCGATCCCTGAGTCCGTACGACAAACAAACAACCCACCTTGCAGGGTGGTCTCCTCCAGATCGACGGCCTTGGCCGCCGGCTCCTGCATGCTAGCCTCCTCGCCATCTAGCACCCGCGTTGGGCTGCATGATGGGCAGCGTGTTCTGCTGTCATGCCTGTGCGACGGCGTGAGGCCTGCGGAGTGAATGCAGCCTGCCACCAGTTGCTTATGCTTGGGAACATGAAGGGAACGCGCTCATGGTGGGCGCCTGAGTGGTATGGGATCGGTGGCGTGAGTGCGGGCCTCAAACTCCCAGCGGCGGCTGCCTCCTGCCGAGGTCCCTCGAATTCAAAGTGCCACCACACTGGGAGTGCTGCTGGACCTCGACAGCTCCGGAAGTTGCTTGTGGGCCACAAAGACGAGCGCTATGGTCGTAGCTGGGGCCCTGCCAGCAGACAAGACCGTCGAAGACCGAAAACCGATCCCACTTTCACGCGGGTTTGTAGTGCAGGGCTTGCCCTGGCGGCCGCCGCCGTTCAGGATTACGACCCAACAAGGAGAAACGGATGCGGTTTCAATCCGTCGGGCAGATCAAGGATATTTCCATCGCCAGAGTGATGCTGGTCGCGCTGCGAGCGCATGGCTTTCACCCGCTCGATCCGGTGGATGGCGGATTGCCGGGGGTTCCGAACCTTTTCGGACCGCAGGGCGTTACTATCGAGGTTCCGGAGGACGAGGCCGAGGATGCGGCTGTGTTCCGCGGACCTGATGAAGGACATGAACGCAGCCACGCATGCCGTGGACGGGGAGTCGAGAAGACGCAGCGGACGAAAAAAATGCTCGCCGCCGCATCACAGCCAGAAATCGCGGAAGCAGGAAACGCCCCGCGTGTAACCGCACCGCCCTTGGCGGCCGGCATTGCCGAGGCCACAGGCGCGCGCGAGCCCGCGGGCGTGAGTGCAGAAGCGTCGGCGCAGTCGCCTTATCGGCCAGCGGCGCTTATCGGGCCGCATCGCCTTTTTCGAGAACTTCCTCGAGATCGTCATATTGGCGATCGCCTGGGTCCTCACGATCCTGCCTTCTTCATCCGCTCGCGATCCAGCTCTTCATCACGCTGATCGAGTTCAAGCTCACAAGCCTCGCGGGCTTTGCGCTGATGCCGTTCGCGCTCTGGAACCGGACCGCCTTCCTCCGCCGCGTGCTTGAGCACGCCTCGTCGGGCCCCAACAGCCCCACGACGACCCCGCCTCAGTCGGCACGCAGTCAGCCTTCTGGTAAGCGCGCCGCGCATGCGCCGACCCGCTCGACCACGGCGGCAGCGGCCCGCCGCGGGCCGTGCACGGCCGCCGGGCAGCCGGCGCAGCCGTCTTTGCGGACACCCTGCTGCATCGAGCATCAGCTGGATCGCGGCCTCGATATCCTGAACCCCGTCATCGGCGTTATATTGGCAAATAATCAAGTCGAGCGCCGCCTCAGCTCGAGCTCGCTGGTGGCTGCTGCAGTTCGACCCCGGGGGCGAAGCGCCGGATGTCGGGTGCGATCGCCGTGGGTGGCGGGGGGCCGCTGCGAGGGGCGGCGACTTGTGGCTGCCCGATTTCCGTAGTGAGGTGGGTTGCGGGGCAGCCGAGTTTGTGACAATGCACAAGCAGCGGAAGTCATGCATTGCAGGCTTGGCAGTTTGGTTTCAGCCAGGCTAAGCGCTTGCAGGCAGGGCTTTGCGAGAGGTACACGCATTTGCCTTGCGAACAGAAGCGGCCGTTGGCTTCTTCTCGTGGAAAGGCCTCATTGGGGCATGCGCACCTGCGCGGTTGCGTTCCAGGCGCACCCGTCCCCCGCGGGCGCCGCCTCGCAGCCGGCCCGCGTGGCGCGCGGCGCGCACGCCTCCAGGGCAGCGGTCATGCGGAACGCGACGCGGACCTGCCACTGGCGGGAGCCCGCGTTAGAAGGACGACACCGCGCCGGGGATTGCAAGAGCATATGCCCCGAAGGCAAGCGGCGCAGGCGCGGGCAGGAGTTCGTCGGCTTGGCTTTATGGAGCCGTGTACCAGGTCACGCATGCGGCACAGTAGACGTACATTTGCGAACAGCTCAGGTACCTGGTTAGGCCCTAAATCCTAGGGTACTTTAAGCCGCTTTCCTGCCGGTAAGTTTGTATCTTGCCAAACAGAATAATGAAAGGATAGCTACGAACCGCCAGTCCAAACGTCGCGCCAGCGAATGTACGAGCACAGCGCAAAGCTGCGTATTGAACACGCGCAGTCCGCCCCAACCGGCCTGTCTGGCGATAGGAGCCGTCTGAGCCGCCGCGAATCTGTGAAGCCGCGAGAAGCGCCACCACGCGCCAGGCCGTCTTCGTTCGGAGTGCCAGGTCGGTGGGTGCATATTGGCGGGACGGACACAGCTTGGTGCTGCCGTGCGTGCGGTCGGCAATTGCAGATCATTTTCCGCCGACGAGAGATCGTCGAGCAGGACGACTCACGTGAGCAATCGCAGCGCGGCGAAGAAATGCTATACGCCCACCTGACTGCTGCATGTTGTGGCTGACATGACGATGGTGAAGTCGCTCTTCAGCTGCTCGAGCAGGTCTTCGATCTTGCCGGTCGAGACGCGGTCGGCCCGAGGTCTTGCCATCGAACCGCTTGTAGTCGGCGGCAAACGTCCAGCCCCAGGTAAATTGAGGATTGGGGTTTCCGATCTCCACCATGTCCTGCGTATCGTAGGTGATTTCGCCGTCCCCGGGCATCAGGAACCTTCCCCGACGATGTCAGCCGTTCCTGCCGCATAGGCGCACTCACCTCTTCAAGCATCCAGCGGCTGGCCGCGCGACATCGGGTTGGTATAGAAAATCAGTTGATCGGCCATCGGAGCACTCCCTTGCGAATCGCAAATCTAGCTGGAACATAATAAGAACAAAATTGCCCGTCCACCACACTTGTTTTGTCACCGCGTCCGGCTAAGGCAAAGCGATGAGCGACGAACGCATCTGGACCGCCGCCGTGCTGGTGATCGGTACAACTTGATAGTCGGTCGATGCGGAAAATGTTGCTAAGCCTGCGCGCGTCTGGCTCAGCAAAAGTAACCCCGGGACAAACGCGCTGGTGTCTCACCACCCGCGTCAGCCGCCACCCGCGGGCCGCAGCACGCGCAGCGCGTCAGCCTCTGCAGACTCAAGCCGCCCAGTCGTGGGCCGTCGCTCCCAGGCCGCCTTCTCGCTCTTGAACACAGCCACAGGCGTCAAAGCATGGGCAGGGTTTGACAGGCGGCGATCAATCGTGACAGTGATGGGGAGCACCGGCAGCGAGCTCGTTCCTCGAGTGTGTGTGTGTGTGTGTGTGTGTGTGTGTGTGTGATCGTCTGGGAATGCCGGTGCACGCGTGTGTGTTGTGTGTCAGTGTGTCTGATACATATCCGATATAGTCGGTGTGGAGGCGGGTCAGGCTGTCGTCGCAGCTTGCATGATATTCTTGCGGTCGGCCATTGCCCATGACCCCGGTGAGACGCTGCACTGCCCACCACCCCCACGCCCCCAAACACACACCTGCTGGCTGTCTGTAATGAGTGCGTACATGCCTCACACAGGCACGCACGCAACCCCCTCAGCCGCCCCCGGCGTCGCGCTCATGGCCATCTGGCGCCGCATGAGCTCAGCATCATCCACAGTGTCCTCTCTAGGGGATTGCCATGTTGGTGGCAGGGTTGAGGTGGGCGACGGGTTTGATCGGGCTGCAGGGTTGGAAGCTGGCCTGACTCTACAGTGATTGTGTATGCCTGCGCCCACACGCATGTGATTGTGTGTGTGCACGATTTGCTGTGTGTGTGTGTTGTGTGTGTGTGTGTGTGTGTGAGTGTGTGTGTGTTGTGTCGTTGTGTGTGCGCGCTCTTGTCCGCCACAGACAGTGTATCGGACGGCCACCCATCTGCGTCGGCACGGCTCTCACCCCGCCATCCCCACGCCTCAAGGCGCGCGTTGGCGGGTCGAGCTGGCCGCCCCCCTGGCGCGCTCCCACGAGCCCGCATCATTTGCCGTGCCCTCGTCCACCGTCTGCTCCCCTGAACACGAGGCTGAAGGGGCCGCGGCTGCGAAGAGCAGCAGAATGTAGTACGACAGAGGTGAAATAGGACACGTCCAGGGTGGCGAGGTCGACCCCGCGCTGCAGCATGGGCCGGAAGCGTGGGGACAGGGATAAGGGCACCTTGCCCATGACAAAGCCGCTGAAGAAGAACGACTGATCGGTATCGATCAGGATCTGGGGTAATAAGGATACTTCGGTGATAGTACTTTGGGGGCGAGGGTTTGAGGTGGAGGAGCTGGAGGAGGAGGGTTTTGGGGTGAGGGCTTTTGGGTTTGGGTTTTGGGGTTGACAATGCGGGGTTAAGCGTTTGCCGAATGGGACATGATGCGCCCGCAGACGGTCAGCGTGTCGGCGACGCCGGGAACGTGGGAGATGGAGCGCACCCAAGGCGTGCTGGCAAGAGGCTGAGTGCTGCAATGGCCGCGGCCAGCCCCTGGCCGTCCGGCACGGCGCAGAGCTCGCCCCTCAGCGCCAGCCGCAGCCCTGAGTCGCCCGCGCCGCGAGCCACGCCGCGCCCAGCCGCAGCGCCCCTGGCTCCGTGGCAGCGGGTGGCACACCGCCAGTCCGCATCATGTACCGGACGCCCGGCCGCTCGCCTGCGGCACCATGCCCGTGAGGTTCTTCTTCATCATGTCCGCCATCATGGAGGGGTCTGTCACCATGGCCTCGTGCATGGCCGGGCTGGGGTTGGCGCTGAACAAGCACGAGTCCTTTGTCTCGGTAAAGTACTCAGGGGCGGGAGAGCATGCACCGCAGGTCGAACTGGTACTGGCCGATCCGGTGGGTTCGATCCTGGCCGAATACATCAACGACGGCACGCTCAACGAGAAGTCGGGCAGCTGGATGGTGGAGGGCATCGGCGAGGATTTCCTGCCGTCGATCTCCGACTTCAGCCGGGTGAAGGAGGCCTACGCCATGCGCAGCGAGCCCTCGGGCAGCGTGCCGAGCTGCCGCACGCGCCCGCTGCGCGCGGCCGCCTGCATCTCCCGCACCGTCTGGCAGCCCTTGTCCGGCGGGGGCGCGGCGGCCATGGCCTGCGCGCTCGACCAAGACAGGCGCGCGGATCGTGTCGCGTGCGGCCGCGCCAGCGGACGCGGCTCCGGCGGAAGGTTGTGCCGGATGACAGCGTGGCAGGGTGCGTTGGCACCGGGGACTGCACGGTGGCAGACGCCGTTCCAGGACGCACCTGGTGCATGTACTGCATCACCAGCTTCATCAGCTCGATGAACCGCGTGATGCGGGCCGAAGACCCAGTCCCGCACATCGCTGGCCGCTGGAAGCGGGCGAGACATATTCCATGTCATATTCGACATTGAACAGGTTGGTTGCGAACGCCGAGACCTCAACCGGACGGTCCGATGTCAGCGCATTCGCGAGCCAACGATGCGCGCCGAGTCGCATGTGCAGCCATGCACGACCATCATAGGTGCGCCGCTTGCCCCTGCAATGTCGGTACCGCGGAGCAGTTATGCCTGGGCGATGACGTCTTGGCCCCAACTACGCTTACTGCATTGGGTTTGCTGTGCGGTATCAGTACAGCCACAGCACATCCCAGTCCCGCCCAGGTTACGCAGCAAATGCCTAGTTCGACAGAGTCTCAGAGTGAACCAGGAGGCGTTGCAGCGCGACAAGGGCGTGCAATTGCCCTCTCGGTCCAATGCGCCCTGGGCCTGACCTCCCTGGACCTGGTGCCGCCGCAAAGGGCTGTGCGCATTCAGTCGGGCTTTGCATCCGGCGCCCGCCCAGCTTTTTCCGGGGGACTAATGACACTGCCCGAACGTCAGCTCGCCAATGCCATCCGCGCGCTTGCGATGGATGCCGTCCAGGCCGCGAACAGCGGCCATCCGGGGATGCCGATGGGCATGGCGGATGTCGCGACGGTGCTTTATTCGGATTATCTGAAATTCGATCCGAGGCCCCAAATGGGCCGACCGTGACCGATTCTTGTCCCAAATAGTCACAGGCCATCTCATCAACTCAGCCGCGCATCTCATGGCCTTGCGGGAGTTCAAAGAGTGTACAGCCAGCCTGTGGCCGCGGATCAACGTCACAGTCTCCAGCCATGACACACGATGACTCACCGGCGACAGCCCAGACCAGGCACTGCGGCGCTCTGAGGCTGCGCTTATTGCAGGCGACCTGGGCGCATCCGCGGTGGGGAAAAAGGTCAAAGGCGACTCCGTGCGGATGGCCTTGGCAATCATGGTGTTGGGACAAGGAACAGGGGCTCGGCGGTTTCACCCGCTAGAGCACGGCGTCCAACGGCCGCGCAGAAGACAGCCGGTCCGAGCGGGAGGTAGGATTGTAGCTGTACGTGGAAGAGTAGTTGGAAACCCGATTAGCCTCGGGCGTACGGTCTATAATCGAAATCGGTTGGGTGTAGGTATGCGTTTGTAAAGTAGCATTCAGGATGGCTCCCGGCGTTTGGCCCCCGGCGTTTGGCCCTGTACTTCGACGTAGCGATTGCGGTAGGCCCTCTCTCAACGCGTCGATTTGGAGATCGCTGGAAGTTCAGCCTGTGGGCGACCAACCTCACCAACGAGAAGGTCTTTCAGACGATCCGCGTCGGCGCCCAGGCGACCGATGGCTTTTACGAACAACCAAGGAAAGTGGGCGTCAGCGCCGAACTGCGGTTCTGACGCGCCCGAACGCGATCCGAGGGCGACGAATTCGCGGATCGCGTGCGGCCAGGCTGCCGCCTTGTCCGCCCGCTTGCCGATAAGGGCACGTGCTGGCGGACGCGGCGGCTGCCGCTGTCCGCGCGCATCAATCAATCTTCTCGCGCAAAAAATCGGCGCCATGCATTCAGACGTTGTGCGTGCGCGCCGGGCCAGGCGCGCCGGCCCCATCGGCGTTGAGATGACGAGGATGACGGGTTCCTGGATCAAGGGATGACGTCAGTCAGGAGGAGAAGCAGCCCCTGTCGGGCGAGAGTGCGCAGCGCCCGCGCGTGTGAATGGCGGCGCTCGACGTGGGCAGCGCTCGTCGGCGCAGCGGCGCCTAGGTCACCTGCCTACTCTTCCGTGTCCGCCAACAGCTCGACCGGCGAAGGGAAGAACGGCTTGATCTCCGCCCACCGGCGGACTGCGTCGCGCTCATGACGAACTGCAGCGCGAGCGCGAGCGACGCGAGCGCGGGCTGCTCCGACGACAGGGCGGCCGCGAGGCGCAGGGGAGGCGGCCGTCGGCGTAGGCGCGAGCGTCGCCGGAGGCCAGGGCCCGCTCCAGCTCCTGGGGTGGGGGGCGGGGTATGGCCGAGCGCAGGGCGTGATAAAGGGCTTTGCAATGAAGAGAGAAGAAGCGCAAACACAAGAGGTCAGAAGTAATATTTAGCCAAACACTGCCACGCAAAGCCACAGACTGCCACATTCTGATAGCCACTGCATAGAGCCTTTAAAGGCAGGGCCAAGCATAAACACTTAAGATAATCGCAGTGAGAGCATGTGTTAGGGGCATGAACGAGCCAAGAGCTGACACCCATTGCTGCTGCACGGGCGTCGCGGCGTGCCTGCATGCATGAAGCACGCGTTGCTGATGAGGAGCAAGGGCAACGCGAGTCAGCAGAGGGCAGGCGATCCAACCCCTGCGTGGTCAGCCCCTGCGCCGCGGCCCCTGACCTGCGCCAGCGCCCTCCTCTCAGACCGCGCCGCGGCGCGGCCGTCTCGGTAGATAGCGTAGCAGCCGAGCGCAGCCGCGCGCTGCGCCGGGCTGAGCCCGAGCTGCGCCAGCACGAGCGCCAGTGCGCGTCAGAGGGCGCGGCCAGGGCGGCCGTCGCCAGGTTTGTGCAGAACAGGGCGCAGGCGGCGGTCCTGCCGGCGGTTGAGGCGGTTGGAGCACGGAGGGCGCGTCAGGATGCGGGCCCAGCCGGCGCGGGCGCCAAGGAAGCACCGGCCCGAGCGGGAGGCCGCGATGCTTCCGCGGCGCGCGAGCCCGCAAGGCAGGCAAGGCGGGCCCGCGTTCTCATGGGATCGCGCGCCAGCGACTCACCGGTTACGCGGGCCAATCCGGACAGCCCCTCCAGCAACTATGCACCGCCGCGCCACGTCGCGGCCCGCCGCCGCGGCTCTTCCAGGCGCGACGGCGCGCGTCCGCGGCCTGCACGAGGGCCGCCATGCGGGCGACCGCGGCGCCGTACCAGCCTATGTCGCCGCGCGATCGCCCTGCATCGGCGGCAGTCGGGGCGCCGCGGGCGATGGACGCCGGCGTCGGGCGCGGCGGCGCTGCGGGGGGGCGGTGGCGTGCCAGGGCTGCTGAATTGGAGAGTGCGCTGATATGCTGCCACGACTGCCGCGCTGGCTGAGGCGGCGCTGCTGGTGGCGACCAAACCGTATTCTCGTTACTGGCGGTGCCGGATTATGCTGAACTGGCACTCGTGGTGATGCTCAGAGTCACTCGAGTGCTCGCCTGGCGCCGCCGCCGCCGCCGCGGCCTCGACGGCGCGAGCGCGGCGGCGCGGCTGCGTGCTGCCGCGAACGCACTAGCCGCAGTCCCGCCGCTGCCTGGAGGCGGCGAAACAGCGGCTGGAGACCATGCGTTCGACCAGCGACGTGGTGGGTGTTGCTGGGGCTGGGTGCACTGTGTTTGCTGGTTGGGTTTGGCCTGCGGCCTTTCTGGGGTATTTCCAAGATCCGCGCCACACCCGCCTGGGTAGGTATCTGCACGGGGATCAGCTTCGGGGCCTACGCCTGCTTGCCCAACCCGCCCATCTGGCGCCCCTGCCCCACCGGTGGATGCCGCGCGGATGAGGCCCGATCCCTCAGTCGTAACCTGGTACCCGACCGTACCGCCCAGACCATGGCCGCCCCCGCCGCCCATGCGCCCGCAGGCCGCCGGCTGCGGCGCCGCGGGCGCGTCGGGCGGCGGGGGGGTGGCGGGGTGACCAGGCCAAGTCGGGGTCGCGCAGTCGCCGCTGTAGGATCGCAGGGCGGTCGCCGGGGGCGTGCCGGCGCGGATGGCCAGGCTGCGCGCCCCCAGCTCGTCACATAGCGAATGCAGCGGCGCCGGCCGGTGGGGCGGCGCGGCCTGCCGCTGGTGCTCCTGCGGC
>NNCB01000995.1:0-12813 GCA_002317545.1 Scenedesmus quadricauda | reverse complement strand
CCCAAACGGGGGGGGGGGGGGGGGTGTTGCGGCAAAGGGCCGGCCTTGGTGTGTGACTGCTGTGTTGCTGTCTCCTGCGCAGGCATGCTTGTGCCCACGCCTGGTGCAATGCGTCAACAAATCGCTCAAGTCAGGTGCTGCTCAGCAGGCGCCTGCCTGACCGATGATCCGTCAAGCCCACGCTGGGCGGGATCAGTTCCTGGGCAAGGGCCATGGCCGGGAAGAGATGTCCACCCGTGCCGCCGGCCATGAGAACGAAGGTCTTCATTCGGCGGGCGCGACCACGGCGCTGCGATAGGAGGGAAGTCCGGTGGCCATGCGTTCCTCTGGCTTGGTTCGGGTAAAGGCCAGCATCAGGCCCATGCAAGAGGCAATTTCCCGCCTGGCCAGTAAGCCCGGAACGAGCCAAAAATAAAATACATAAAAGCCACCAACCGCCGGTGCCAGTGCCCCCGCAAGCGTAACGCGGAAGTCCGCCACCGACGCCGCCAGGTCACTCCTCAGGGCAGCCACCTCCACCCTGACATCAGCGGCCTCCCTCGCCGCCCCCGCCGCCTCGCCGGCCGCTGCGGCTGCCGCCGCCGCCGCCTCGGACCTCGCCGCGGCGAGCGCCGCCCGCGCGCGCTCCGCGGCCGCCTCGGACGCCGCGCGGGCGGCCGCGACCTCGGAGCGCACTTCGGCGTCGCCGTCCTCGGCTGCGCGCCTTGCGGAGCGATGGTCGCCTCTGCCGCGGCCTTGTCGGCCGACTGCCCGTTCAACGCGATCAGCAATTTCGCGCGGCGGCGGCCGTATCGGCGTTGCGGCGCGTGAGGCCCTCCTCGCCGGTCGAACGCGGTCTTCGACGGCGATATCGCGTGACGGCACCGTCGCCCGCGACCACCGCCGGGACGACCTCCGCCTGCAGTGGTGACGGCAACCGCATTGGGCAACAACCACATTAAGTCAAGTTCGGCAAACCCATTTTGGGTACCCTTTTTGACGCGCAGAGCATGATGCCAAGCGCATAACAGCCGAGTTAAGCAAAAAGCCAGAGAGGGCTTCCTGGCGGGCCTGCGCATTACGGGTACCGACCGCATGGGCCTGGTCAACGAGGTCAACGTCAGACCTTAGCCGCGCAGCACCCTCCTGAAGGCGCCGCAGCTCGCCCTCTGCTGCGCTGACGTGCGCCTCCAGCTGCGCGGCGGGTGACGCGGCAGGGCGGCGACCATGACAATGCAGGCACGCGCGGAGGGAGTGCTAGGCGTTGAACTCAGTGACGCCTCGAAGCGCGGCAGCTGGCGGAGTTAAGGGGAGTGCCTTCAGCTGGCCCGGCAAAGTCGGCACGCACCTGGTTGTCAAGCGAGGCCGCAGCAATGGGCATATGCGCACCTTGGCCTCGACGGTGCTCATCTTCTCAGCCGCCGCCCTGCCGCCCGCCTCGGCAGCCGCCGCCGCCTGCGCGATGCGCGCCTCGAGGTCAGCCCTGATGCCGCATGCCTCGGCCGCCGCCGCCGCGCGGCACTGGCCGCCTCAACGCGCGCAGCTTCCAGGCAGCTGCCTGTTGCCTCTGCGACTTCCTGTCGCACAGCTCCTCTGACGCTTCGAATCCACCGGGTGCAGACACACGCCGAGGGAGTGATCACGCAATGGGCGGGCAGAAAACCAAACGACTGGCGAGCGCATGCCGGCGCGGCAGCATCTATCAACGGCACCAGAGTGCACATGCGCGGTTGAGCAGACAGACGACATTGGTTTACCCGGTTAGCGCATGTATCCTTTGCTTTCGCGCAAGCAGCGCGCGATATTTCATGATAATCGGCTTCTCGAGCATCCGGCCGTTGTGACGCACCGCGCGACCGACCTGCCGCATCGAGAGCAGTGAGTTGCTGCCTCTGCCTGCCGCGACCTGCGCTGCCGCATGGCCTCTCGTGCTAGCTCGCATGAGCCGGGGCCGGTGACGGATTCCTGGCGGTCTTGCTTGGCGCGGTAGGCCATAGTCTCCAGTGAGACATAGTCCTTATAGCAATCAGATTGTCAATAATTGTTTATCCGGTATTGTTGAGCCGCTCACTTCGCTTGGTATGGCGGAGCAGCAGCAGCAGGAGCAGAGCAGCGCAGCAGCAGCGACTTTGCGGTGAATATCGGCATGTTGGCCAGGTGCACGGTACATTTCACCACCTGGCTCATGCTGGCCCCCGCCGCTTCCACGATGGCCTTGATGTTGTCGAGGTTCGGGTGAATGTACAACCGCAGAGTACGGCAAAATTGTTGGTGTTAGTGAGGACACAGATCCAGCACGCTGACACATCATACGTCGCAAGGAAGCGCTGTAAATGGCGGCTCTGCTCATGGTGGAGGAGATCACCCACACGATGGTGCATCATTCAGAACAAGCACTTGAGAAGCTCGCCTTTTGCTCGACCGCCGCTACCAGCCCGGTCTGGCGCTCCTCGGTGGCGCGGAGGTCCGAGGCAGCTGCCGAGACGCCGCCAGACAGCAGGCCAGCATGGCTCAGTCAAAGCCATCCGTCACTCCGCGAGGTGACAGATGGCGAAGCGCAAGTACGACTTCGACGAAGCCAAAATCGCCCGATAGAGGGAAGGCATGGCGTGTTCCGGGCACAGCATGGACCCCACGGCGGGCTGTGCAGTCTCCACGCACGGTCCCAAGTGGCACGGGCGCGTCGAAGCCGTTGTGACCACGTTTGACCCGTTCATTGGCCCCCCGCCAACCAACCAGCAGCCCTGCGATTCACCTGGATCTCTTTGATCACCACGCTTTCCAGGTATGACCCGCATCCCGGTCTTGAGCCTTCTGTGGCAGGTTGCACATCATTTGGCGCTGTTTCAACGTAATGTTTTTAGTCGAAGGCGAGCGCGATCAGCGAAGCCTATGAACGCGGCGACACGCACGACATCGTCAGCGTGATGATCGAGCGGCAGAACATCCTGGCTTCGAAACCACACTCCAAGTCCGCAACAAGCTGCTGCCCTATCGCGCATCATGCATCGATGTAACCCAGGCCGATCCCAGATCCCTGCGCTCAGCCGACGCCGTCCGCGTCCAGCTTGCGCACCTGTGCGGCGATCTCGGCTGCTTCTTCCGCATCCACGCCCACTTCGCGCAGCGCCGCCTCGCCGAATGCCACCGCCGACTCGAACGTCTCGCGGATCTGGAAGTCGACGCCGGCGTTGACCAGTTTGAGCGAGTGCTCGCGGTCGTAGGCACGCACCAGCAGCTTCGCCTGCGGGAAGTGCGTTCGCGCGACCTCGACGATGTGGCTTTATCAATCAAGGTCGTGACGGTGGAGTGCTGCCTCATAATCCCTGGCTGCGGCGTCCCGCGGACCTGACAGGGCCTGTGAGTGACAGGCCTTCCGCCTGCACCGCGCTCAGCTCAAGCGAGTGCGGATCCTGCGCTGGTGCTGAGTGCGGTCCCCACCCCACCCTCACGCCCTCCTAGCTGTGAGCACCAGGGGTTGGGCCCCGCCCTGCGCACCTGCCCCATATCTGAAGCCAGCTGCGCCTGCGCCGCTCCGCCGGCGGCAGCCACCTCTGAGAGCGCCCGGTCCAGAACAGCTCATCCTCCTAGGCCCAACATAGCCGGCGGGGTAGGGACAGGCATGGGGGAATTGGGGCGCGGTCTTCCCTGCCCTACCCCTGCTCAACGGCAACGATACCCTCAAGATCATCCAAACGCTCCGACCAGGCATCTCACCGAGTCTAACCACCAGGCGGCTTCATTAAAAAGCACCGAAAGGAACCCTTCTTCTTGTACATTCCGCATTCGATGCCCCACGTACCCATTGCGGCCTCGCCGCGCTTCAAGGGCAAAAGCCAGCAAGGTACCTACGGCGACGTAATCATGGAGATCGACTGGTCGGTGGTCACTTGAAGTTTTAGGCTACTGGTCTCGAGGCAGCTCCCTCCTCGGCTGCTGACCGAGTGCTACTTCTCATACGGCTGTCCCCTGGCTGTTCACTACAGGCTAATCCTGAGGGTGCTTCCTCGAGGCTTGTCCGCGTTTGCTGTCCCCTGGCAAACTAAACATGATCCGAAGCTGCCTCGCAGCAACAGCAGCACGGCGGCGGCGCCACCGCCCAGCCACCGGCCCAGCTGCATGACATCCCCCCCCGCCCCGGCGCACCTGCTGGCCTCGTCCCTCTGAGAGCTGCGGGCGTCCAGCGCCGCCAGCGCCCCCGCAGCCTCGGCTGCGCGGCTCTCCAGCATGCCGGCGCAGCGGCGCAGCAGCTGCTGCTCGCTCTCTGCGACCTGTCGGTGCCGTGATCAATCATCAGCACACTTGTGTGCGTGTGTGCGCTTGTCCTTATGTGCATGTGCGCACATGTGTGGGTGTATGTGTGCGTGTGGGTGCGTGTGTGTGCGTGTGTGTACGTGTGTGTGTGTGTTTGTGTGTGCGTGCGTGTGTGTGTGTGATGTTTGTGGGTGTGTATGTGTGTGTGTGTGTGGTGTGGGTGTGTGTGTGGCCAGGTTTGTGGCCAAGCAGCCAGCGCTGACAGGCCGCCCAAACAGCTGCCTGTCATATGACATTGTTGATGAGAAGCAGGATTTCCAGGGGCAATCATTATTCACATGCCTGCAGATGCGTTGATTATTCGCTCATGCCAACCCGAGGCGCCACTGCCATGCCGGCAGGCGCACCTGACTGCCGCAGCGCCCTTGCTCGCGCAGATTCACGGGCGCGAATCTGGCGCCGACGCCGGCGCTCGGTGGAGCTGCGGGACGCGCATCGTGCGGCCTAGGGGGCCAGCTCCGTGGGTGTTCAGCACAACAGCCTTGAAGCGTTTGGCATGACAGGATGCACCTGACGCCGCTCTTGTCGCATCGCGTGAGACTGCGACCGCGCGCCACTCGACGTGCAACCGATAGATCCTCGCCAGCCGCCCATGGCTGCTTTTGTGACGGGTGCAAGCCTACCGGCACCCAGGCAGCCCACCTGCGAGTGCAGCCCCTGGACGGCCGCCGCAAGCTCCCCCAGCTGCCGCCCTGACGCCGCCGAGCGCCGCGGCCCCCTCCTGCGCCGTCGCCGCAGCGCCCTGGCGCAGCACCTCCGCCTGCGGCGGACGGCGGTGGGTCACAAACCATGGTGGCCACAGTTGCCGGCCAAGAAATCGAGGGAGTTTCTGGGCGTTAAAAAGATAAATACTCTTGAGACCCATCCCATGGTAGGTCCCCTGGAGTCGAACAGAGCGACATTCGGCCGGCCGCACCTCCGCGCCCTCCGCCGCGAGCTGCGCCTGCACACATGGACAAGGCCGCGCGGAGGGCCGCCCGCGCGGCCGCTGCCTCGGTCCTGCGGGAGGTGATGCGCCGTGCGGCCCGTCGCGGGGTCCCTGAGCTCATGGGGGCCTCGCGAAGGGGGATAAAATGCAGGTTTTGAAGCAGCACCTTCGACAACCCCGAACGTGCAGTTATGCCCAGTTCCTGTACAACCGTTCCAAGGACAAGAGCAGCAGCCAGACGCATTACTTCATCGGTGAGGCACCCTTCATCGTGCAGGACCCGGTGCTGGGGCGCGTGACGGCGTCGCGGTCGTTCGATCCCGCGGAGGTGGGGCAGAACTACATCACCTTCGATGAGGAAGCGTGGAACCTCAACGTGGGCGTGCAGGGCACGGCCTTCAACTGGTGGACGCGAGCTGGCGCGCCCCGCCGCAAGCCGTGCGGTACCCGCGCCTTCCAACGCTCCTTGGAACCACTGCCGTTTCGGCATTCTGCGGGTTGTCGGGGTCATAGCCCGATCCCGTCGTTTCGACGCGCAGCCGGTTCTGGATATAGGCCTCGAACCCGCCGCCGAACGGATGCTCCTTGGCGTAATCCCACGCACGTCACCACGCCCACACCGCGACGCGCGTCGATGCCGACTGGTCGGACTTGTAACCCTGGATCGTTTCCATCCGCTCGGTAAAGCTTTGCGGCAGAAAGGGGATGGCGCGCGCAGCGCGGCAGCGGCGGGTGTAAGCGAAGCACGGTGCTGGGAGGCGCTGCCAGGGCTGCAACTCCTCCAGCCCGACAACAGAAAAGTGCCAGCAGCCAATCCTGTGCAATCCCTCAACAATGGCAGCGCGTGCCTCCATTTGCGTGCCCGCATGTACTCACACCAAGACCCCCTGTCATGCTCACACATATGCCTCGGCGGACACCCCTTCCCTCGGAGTCGTAGCCCACGCACGATGCCCACGTGTGCGCATACCTACGCCGAGACAGCACACAAGCCAATCCTCTCCCCCCAGGTTGCCAGGCCCGCCCAACTCACCCGACCAGCTGCTCCGCCAGAGCCGCACTTGGCCCCGCAGTTCACCGCCCGCCCTACCGCCCTCCGCCGCCGCGCCCCGCGCCTCCGCCAGCCGCCCCTCCAACTTCCGCACCTCACCAGACACGCCCGCAAGCTGCTGAGTCAGCGCAGCCGTCGCCGTGGAAGCCGCGTCGCGGCTTCCCCTCAGGTCCCCAAGCTCCGCCGCCGCGCGCGCCACCTCAGCGGCGAGGGCGTTGATCCGCCCCTGCTGCAGGTGCGCTGCGTGCGCGGCCTCTGCGGCGGCGCGCTCGGCCGCTGCGGCGCGCGCGTCCGTGGCGGCTGCTGTGGCCGCGAGCTGCGCACGGTCGCTGTCGCGGTCCTGTGATTCGTGGGTGTGGTGCCACAGCTTGGGCGGCTGCTGCTGCTGCTGCTGCTGCTGCTGCTGCTGCTGCTGCTGCTGCTGCTGCACCTGCAAACTGCCATGACTGCCGCTGCCCACGGGGCTGCCTGGCAGGTTCAGGGACTGCAGCAGCCGTATTGGCGACGCCGGCTGCAGCTGCAGGAGGCCCGACGCCTGCAGCTGCCGGGCAGCTCCTAGCGGCGCCGCCGGCGAGTCGGCAAACGCACCGCCTGGCTTCGGTCGGTCCGGGGATGCGAGGACGCCGCCTGCAGCGGGCCATAGCTGGTCCCACTGGCCGCCGCTCGCTGCTTGGTGCGAAGCGGGCGCGTCCAACGGCGGCAGAAGCTTCCCAGCTGCGCCGCTGCCACTGCCATGCGTCCTGAGCGCCATGTCTGGCGGGGTGCGCCATGCAGGCCTTGGGGAGAAAGGCGGCGCCGCAGTCGCCGCGTGCTGCAGCGACGGCGGCGTTCGCTGCAGCTGGCGGCGCGCGGCAGGTGCGGCTGCGGCATCCGACCCGGTTCCCAAGCGTGGGAGTCGCGCTGCATCGCCCCATGGTCGCTGCTGCGTGCCACCACCGGCACGGGAGCCTCCTGCAGGGCGGCGTGGGCGGACGGCGGGGCCGCGACCATGCTGGTGAGGGCGATGGCGAGGGCGGCAGCGAGCGGATGGGTCATCGGGTGGAGCCTCGTTGGTGCGTGAACCCGCAAGCGTAGCCCATCGGGCTGCAAGGGGCCCATGACGAATGGCAGGGTGTGGGCGGGGTGGCGGCGCCTGGCCGGTCCTGGCGCACCACGCAGACGACCGTCGACGGTGCTTGCGGCACAAGGCATGGTCGTGTATCGGCACCTGCATGCAGAACCTTCCACGCTTCGGTAGTCGCGGGGTAGCGATGCGGGCTTCCGCCCATTTGCAGCTAGTTGCGCACGCGAGCACCTCGGCGCAGGGCGCAGCCGCTCTGCCAGAATCCGATCCACTCCAAGTGGCAGCTCTACGATACTCTACGCAGTGATGACAAGCGCTCACTTGAAGGGTGGAATGTAGGGCTATGTATGTCCATGTATTGCGCTACAGCGTTCCAGAAAGATATTTCAAAGATGATTGATGAATTACATGCGCGAATCACACAAGATCGTGATCCGGAAATTTGCCGATGGATCCCAAAATTACACGACTGTCTCCGCCGCTACTGCGGACCTCAGAACGTCAAATTTGTTTTTTGTACGTTATTTCGTCTCTTCAGCTGTCAGAGATTGAGATGATGGTTTCGCCAGCAACAAATCTTGTTGACCAGAGTTGACCAAGCCTTTTAAACGATTAAACTCGCCTGAACATGACGGAAAAAACGTACGCTGTCGGGACTGTTTTGGAGCAGAAGAATGCTAGCCGTGGGTCCCACGATACTGATTTACAGCAAGGCAAATCCCTGACCTTGTTGGCACAGGGGCAGGGCAGCATCCGGTTCACGAGCTAGCTTCAGGGGCGTCACGTAATTTTGGGCCCAGCAGACCTATATGACTGAGAGATCGACGACCGGGCGATCGCCCTGTATCTCGGTTGGCATGCGGCGGATCCTGTCGATGCTGCCGAGTTCCAACGCGCCGAGATGATCCGGCTCATCGTGGGGCATGCAAACCCGTGGGTGACGGGGGAAAGATGAGGTCCGAGCTTCAACGCTGGCAGTTCCGGCAGTAGCGATCGAGCCGCGTCAGGTGTCCAGCCGTAGGTCCCTGCAATGCAGGAAAGTCAGCGGCACGTGCAAAGAAAGCTCGCTCCGTGCGCACAGCAGGCTGGAAGCAGCGGATGAGGCCAGGAATCACGAGACGCGTTTTGAAGCGAAGATAATCCGTCTTCGATCCCAATAACGGCGCGCGCGGGGGTGCACTTCGGTTCCAGCCAAGGCAGCCTTGCTGGCCCGCCGACGAAGCTGTCACAAAGCGCTCGCCCAGTTCCCCTGTGGATTCCAGGTTGATCGCAATGCCATGCCCGTGCGCCCGCCCGGGTTTGGTGCGCCGCCCATGGGCGCGCGAAATTGGGATAGACTAAATGAGGAGTCGTGTGCAGCAATCCTCGGCGACATCCGCAGGAACAGCACTTGCAAGTACATTTTCTGCCATAGGGAGCCTTAGACAGGCAAGCAGAAAGAGGTCTGAGACAGTCGAAAGCCCCTTGCCAGGCGGGGGGAATGCGCGCGGCCATTCGTGCCAGCCGCTTCACGCAAGTCGCCGTCAGAGGGTGCAACGATGCCCCAGGCCCCCTCGAGGCACCGACCAGCGCCGCAGGCGCTGCGAGCCCATTCCAGCGGGGGCCCAGGGTTAGCTGCGTCGGCCGGCTGTGCATCGAGCATCACAAGCATCACGATCGGTCGGGCGGCTGGCTCCTGTCCCCCAAGCCCGCCTGGGATTCCCGCGGCCGCAGGCACGGCGCGCAGGATCTCCGCATCGGCCCGGAACGACTGGATGTTCGTCGGCAGCGCGGCAATCGCGGCCTGGTCATTTGCCGACAGCAAGCTGCGATTGAGGAGCTTGCGAATGAAAATGGCAAGCGGCCCCAATCCCGATGACCGGGCGTGATAATCCATCCAGGCGGTAGCTTGATCGTTCAAGCGCCGCGTCCCCGAAACGAAAAGCCGGACAGAGGGGCCATAGGAAAAGGCAGTCTCGAGAGACAAGGTCAAGGTTTGACCCGCCGCGGCTGCGCAGCGCGCGAAGCGGCAACCGCCAGCCGCACAATGGTCGCCGACGTCCGCACGCGGCGGCGCTAAAGGGCGACGCTGTGAGATGGCGCGCGGGGAAGGCCGACTCCCGAAGAACGGTTCGCGTCGAAGGGAGGAGGCGTCGCCTATAGAGCAGTGGCAAACACGCAGGGCGAGGACAGCGGGAGAGTTGCAGGGCACGGGTTCGAGAAAAAGCGGAGGGAAGGATTCCGCTGAAATTTAGGCGATCCCAGCCGCGCAATGATTCTCACAGATGGAAGGGGGGCCGATAGTGCTCACGCCGCCGATGCTGCGCTGGCGGCCGCAGCATCGCTCGGCCCTGCGATCGCATGGATGGCCACCGATCATTGCCCGCGCGACTCGAGCGCAGATTGTGCCGCACGGCCGCGGGGCTGGTCTCCCAATTCATGCGCGATGGGATTGGATGTTTTTCGGTCAGCCGCACGCATGGCGGAATGACAATTCGCACAGCACCGGCGGCCTGGGGAAATTGCGCTTGCGTACTCTGTAATGCATACGATTTTGTCAGTTGAAAGGCGGACTAAAACTTGACCGAACTCAGAGTAACGCTCGCATGCACGCTGACGTAACGAGCCGAAGCCGGCGGCAGGTCAGGGCAAAGGGGCCAGCGGCCGAAGGAAACCCAGCTGCGAAGGACAGGGTGAAACCGGTTGCCAAAGGCAACGCAACCGGCAAGAATCCGAAAAAATAACCATGCTCTCGCAGGACTACCGAATGCTCTTCCACCCCGACGCCAGGCTGCCGTCGATGCGCACGAGCGGCGAGGGGCGGGCCCCCTGGAAGCACTTTCATAAGAGCTTAACGAGGTGCGGCCCGTGCCTGCCGCAGCCTGTGGCTGCTTCAAGGAACTTCTCAGCGGGTGTGGTCACGCGCAAGGCTGACATTTTGCGCGCAAGGCCTGCCCATGAATAGCAAGCTCATAACTGAGCCTGTGCATTTGCACCCCCAAAAACCATGCCGAGCTCGAAGCCGACATGTCATCACGCGGCAGGATTGGGCAAAGCAGCCCTTGGGTATCGGACACGAATCTTCCTTTCATGACAAAGGCGGCCCGAAGGACCGCCGATCTCTCAACGTGTCGCCGCACTTTGCGTTCCGCACGGAGAAAGCCCCGCTCCGGCCGGGCCCGGGCGCCGAGCGACAAGGTCGCTGCATGTGGCTGTCAGACTGTCGGCTTCGACGCCGCAAGGCCGCCGGGCGGCAGCGACCGCGGCCTGCGACTCTCCGCCACCCGCGCACCTTCGCCGCCGCCGCCGAGCGCGCTGGGCAGGGAGCGCTGGCGCGGAGGGAGGGCGAGGTTGACTTGGACGAAAGTGACAGCGAGAGCGCCGCCGCCTGTTGCTCAACCCGTGTGTCTGCTGGTGCCGCGCTCGATCCTGCTCCAGGCTGCTGCCACGCTTCACGGCTGTGAAGACCGCGGCCGGCGTGACTAACGCCCGCCGCAGCCCTCCGGCGATGCCTGCTGCTGCTGCGGCAGCTGCTGCGGCAGCTGGTGCTGTTGGTGCTGCGGCTGCTGGTGCTGGTTCTGCTGGTGGTGGTAGTGTGCTGGTGTGCTGATGTTGCAGGTGCTGCAGCAGCTGCGGTGCTGGTGCTGCTGTTGCTGGTGGTGGTGGTGGTGTTGCCTGCTGAGCGGCCGCTGTGCTGGCGCTGGTGCTGGTGATGCTGGTCACCGATGGCCGCCGCCCCCGGCCAGTTGCATGCCGCCGCCTGACCACGCCGGGTAACATTGGCGCGACGTGGTCCCGCGCCATAAGCGCCATGGATCGACGGATCACGTCGATGGTCGGCATGGAGGCGGACTCGTTCAGCCTCCAGCGCCTGCTGGAGCTGGCCAGGGAACCGGCAGTCGCGCCTGGAGGCAGCGCTTGAACCATCATCATCTGCGCGGAGCCGCCGCCGCCCGCCCCGCCGCCGCCGCCAGGGGTTCCCTGAACGTACGCAAGGCCCATCCCTCCTCCGCCGCCGCTGCCGGGCGCGGGGCCGCCGCCAGGGGCGACCAACATGACTCCGGCCCCGACACGCGGATTATGATTCCGCTGCTCTAACCAGCTGAGCTACTCCGCCCCGAAAGGCCGCCGTTGCGGGCGAGCCGCGCCTATAGGCAGACCGATGCCACCGGTCAATATGATGCGCCATGCCGCCCGTGACCAGACGCCCGCCGCCGCACGCCGCCGCCATCATGGGGCGGCGCTCCGTGTTGCAGCGGCCCGCTTGATTGCCAGCGCACGCGGTGCAAATCCGGCCGCAAGATCGGCGAGCAGCGCGCGGGCGACCGCGGGCTCGACCTTGTTCTGGACCGTGATATGCAGCCGCGGGGTGCCCTGGTCCTGCGTGGTCAACATGCCGGTGAAAGCTCAGGAGTGGCGTAGTAGAGGCTGTTGAGGCCGTGTGGTGCGGCATGGCAGATGCTGCGGTGATGCAGGGAGGCCAGCTGATGGCAGGCGCGGCAAAGCAGCAGCGGACCGCGATGTGTGTGGCAAGACTGCCTCAAACCCTGGTCCTCAGAATGAAGGCGACCCACCGCTCGGGTGCAGCCAGTCTCAAACGGTTGTGAGCATTCAGGCACTGCGGGTTGTGGCAGGGTCGGGTGGTGTGGGCAGGTGGCTGGGGCAACGACGGCCGCTTCATGGTGGCCAGGGGGGCGTCGGCCGCCCGGGTGCGGCATGCAGCAACCTCACTAGGCTTTGAACCTGTGGACCTGCGACAGCGCCTACCATGCCGCCATGGCGGTTACGAGGGGCATTGGCTCCGTCACGGACGACTCACCTGGTCGCCGTCAGGGCAGGGCAGCTTCTTCTTAGCGTAGGGGCACGCTATGGATCGGTAAGGCACCGACCGCAGGTCTCTGCGCGCCGCGCCTCGCGCGGCGACCGCAGGGCATGCAGCCCATTCATGGGCAAATTGTTTGTGCGCAGGGTTCGCTGGCCCCAGGTGATCTTGTTGATCAGCAGCGCCAGACCAAGGCCCAGCAGCAGTTGAGGATTGAGCGTAGATGGTTCAAACAGGAATGGTGCGCCCCAAAGCGCAGCATGTGGCTGGTGGCCCAAGCGCCGACTGCCAGGTACGCGAAGCTGAAGAACGGTCTCGCCGTTCCCGAAGGCAACCGACAAAAGTTGATGCAATTCCCCGCCGCGCTGGCATAGCTGCGTCACCGGCTCCGGGTCGCACGCGGCGCCGCGATAACAAGGGGGAACTGCCATGGACAAATTTTTCGGAAACCTGCACGACCCGACCAGTAGCTGTGTGAGCGCGATCTGTGGGCAATGCGGTCAGTACTGCTTGCTTGCCGCCTGAACAACAGAATACAAAAAGAGCAAAAGCTATCACTAACTGAGGGTAATGCGGCACATGCGGCTGTGCGTCCATACCTTGTTGCCGCGTGCTGATTTGATCATTGTAGCTGCTGGTTGACTGGGCGACCTGCCAGTCCGATCACGCCACACGGC
>NNCB01000994.1:0-12820 GCA_002317545.1 Scenedesmus quadricauda | reverse complement strand
CTCACGGCAGCTCTGCCGTCACCTTCCCCGCGCCACCGTGTATACCGCGATGTTCGAGGAAGAACCAGGCCGAAGCAGTTGCGACGGCGCTGGAACCCGACAGCGAGGACGAATTCGAAGACGCGACGCCGCCTTCGGAGCTCGCTCCCGAAGCGGCTGCGGACGAAGCCGAAGAAGCTTAAGCTTCATCTGGCCAAAGCCTTTTGAAAGGGCCGCGTTTCCCGACGGAGACGCGGCCCTTTTCTTTGCGCTGCCTATGCGCTATGGCTCAATTGGTTGACGACCGGGAGCGTTTTGTGAGTGGAAGTATTCACTTGGGAGGTAATGTTTTCGCGGGAGGACCCGTTCGCGACCGCATTCTCCCTCCCAAGTCTGCCGCGCTCGACGTCCGCTGGTTGAATCCCGATGCGCGGCGGCAATCACATCTGGTCTTTCGACAGCGACATTGCCAAGCGTGATCGCTGGCTCGTTGCCCCGCTCGTCCGTTACCATTGGGACAGCTATGACGTCGCTTTCCCCGACCGCGAGCGCCGGGTGCAGATGGGGTATAAGAGTATTACCGGGGAGGCGCTGGCCGAGGCGGTCACCGCGGCGCTGCCTGCGGGGCGGATCATCGCCGATCAGCAGGAGGTCCTGTTTGCCCTGCTGTCGGCGTGCTGTGGCTCGGCAACTCATCGTGGGCGCACGAACGCCCGCCAAAGGTGAAAGGGATGCGGCGCTGGAGGCGGCGGCGAGCGTGCTGGGGGTGCCGCTGGACGTGCTGGCGCACGCGCTGACACACAAGCCGGTGCGGCAGTGGTGGCGGCGGTGGTGGCGGCGGCGGCGGCGGCGACGCCGTTCTCGCGGTCGGGACGAAGCGCCCATTCTGCCGCGCGGCCTGGCAAAGCCGTTGCGTTTTGCCTGGGGTGACAGCAGGCCTGCAACGCGCGGGCAACTGCGTCGGTGCGTTGTGCTTCTCAGCTGCTGCCGGTGCTGCGAATTCGGGCCGCTGCCTGGCCACACTGCCGACTGCGCCGCCTGGCTTGCTTCAAGCATCATCGGGTACATGCGCCAGCCTCTGCTGCTCACGTGGCGCATCGTATTCGGATCCGCACGCGCGACGAGCTGATTGTCAAGCCGCTCACCAAGGACGAGGCCTCGACACGCGGGACGCTGTCGCCAAGGCCATTTCGCCGGCGACAACAGTATGGGCTGCGCGCCGCGTCGCAGGGGGAAGCGGGGCGGGCCGGGGCACCCAACTGAAGCCCCGCGTACCAGGGATGGCCCTCAGTGCGCGTTCATCGAGGGTGTGCGCAGCGTGACGCCAAGCCTCATGCTGCTGTCCCTGCTTCCCGGGCCCTTCCTTCCTCGGCAAACCACCCTCCCTGCCGTGCTTTCAGGTCCCTCTCTCGTTGACCGGCCTCGACCCGCCCCCTGTGGAAACGCGCTCAATGGGACTTAAATCACCTGTCCGGCAGCGTGTCCGCTGGCCCAGGCCCATTGAAAATTATAGCCGCCTAACCACCCTGTGACATCTACGGCTTCGCCGACCGCATAGAGGTTTGCGACGGTTTTGGCCATCATTGTTTGCGACGACAGGTTTGCAGTCGATATTCCGCCGACGGTGACCTCGGCTTTGGCGAAGCCTTCGGTGCCAGCAACGGCTCGGCCCTGCCTGTGGGCGCGTCTTGTCCGCGAGCTGGCGCCACAAGCCTCGTCCGCCCGTGAACCCTTCCTATCCTGATCCTCGCACAAGTTAAGCCCGCCTGCGCTTCTGCTCAGAACTCCATCCTCGCTGGGTGCGCCATCCTCCTCTGCTCCGCAGTTCACGCAGCACCTGTTCACGCTGGAGCAGGAGAGTTTTTCTGCGAGCCTCGACCGGAAGGTCGTGGGCGGCGTGGCCGCCGGGGTCGCTTCCTACTTTGGGGTAGACCTGGGCGTGGTGCTCTGTGGATGGTGGCCATACGTCACGTCCCACGTGCGGCGCGTTCTTGTACGCCGGCGCATGTTGCGCTGGATGGTCGACCCTGATTCAGCACGTCGGCTGACAGCAATGCAGGGCGGGCCCACTTGCGTCAAAATGGCCCCCTGCCGGCCTTACTCGCGCATCTTGACCTGAGTCGGCCCACACCCGACAGGCCCGCACGCGCGGTGAGCGGCACCGCTTCGGAGCCAGGCGGGCGGCTTCCCCGCATAAAGCTGCGCCGCGAGCGCATCCTTGCGCGCCAGGCGATAGCCGCGAAAATCATTGGCGGTCGGGCAATAGACGATCAGCGTGGCCTTCTTGCTTGCGCACCAGCGCTGTCGCGCAGCCGGCTTCACCGCCGCTATGGTTTTTATGACGTCGGTCGCAACGCGTTCCGCGTCGGCAACCATATCGACGAAGACCGTTTTTTCAGGCTCGACCTGTGAGCGCTCCTTTTGTCACTGCGCCGACGCTGGATGGCATCGCGCACGGCTTTTTTCCGCGCCGCGGCGGCGGTGAGGGGCGGGGCCCTCGAGCTCGCTTCCGCTCAATTGCGGCCCTCCACATCGTCCCTGCCTGCTGTCTCCCCACATCCATGCACCCCTGACCGTGCCACTGACCCATGTCACAGATCGCTCATCGCCACCGCAAGCGCCGCCTTCAATGCCGGCCAGATTCTAGGTCCTCCACTCGCGCCTTCCCTCCTCCCCTCAAACTCATGGCCGCATTCATCGCCAGCCTGCTGCGCTACTACGCGCGCCCCGTGGCCTACCGCGCCGCGAACAGGCTCGAGATGAACCGCGACACCCTCAACGCCGACCTGGTCGAGGTGCTGCGCGCCTCCACCAGCTGGCTGCTCTCCCACATCGGCGACGTTGTCGCGGACGAGTCCGAGGGCCGCCGCGGCGGCGGCACGGTCAGCAGCCGCTTCAGCAGCCAGCTCAAGGAGCTGCTGGCCATGCTGGACGTGACGGGCCTCCACTTCGTGCGCTGCATCAAGCCCAACGCCGCGCTCGTGCCGTCCAGCTTCGCGCCCGACCTCGTGCTCGGCCAGCTGCGCTGCTGCGGCGTGCTCGAGGTCGCGCGCGTGAGCCGCGCGGGGTTCCCCACTCGCTACCCGCACGCGGCGTTCGTGGAGCGGTGCCGCGTGATGCTGCCGTAGACCGCTCTGGCCGTGTTCGGCATCGAGACGACCGTCGTCGACGGGCGCGACAATGACGCGTGGGAAAAGGCGATCAAACCGAACACCAAGGTCTTCTTCTTCGAAACCCCGGCGAACCCGACGATGGACATCGTCGACATGAAACATGTGTGCAGCCTCGCGAAGGCGCGTGGCATCACCACCGTCGTCGACAATGCTTTCGCGACCGCGGCGCTCCAGCGCCCGATGGACTTCGGCGCCGACGTCGTCGCCTAGCCTCAAGCTGATTCACACGCCGTGCACTTCATCGCATGCTTAGCGCGCCTTGCCCCCAGCTCCAACTCCCACCTGCCAAGCTCATGGCCCCCCCATCGACCCTGCCGCCCGCCTCGGCGTACGGCACCTCAGGCGTGCTGGCGTTTGTGGAGGACCGATGGGCGCGCATGCAGGCGGCCAGCCTGCGCGTCCAGGCCCGCGGCAAGTCGAATGGCCCGCACCGGTTTTTTGCGCTGCGCGCCGCCGCGCGCCGCCAGCAGACCGACTCGGCGCGCGCGCGCCGGCACGCGTCCCCTTCAACCAGCGCGTGAAGGAGCACCGCGCGGCTCGGCGCAGAATGGCTGGCGTCAGGCGCAAGGCGCCGAGCAGTTCCACACCGCCCCGCCGCGGCCACCACGATCCAGATGGCGGAGCGCCGCCGCGCGCTGCGCAAGCGCTGCGCTGTGCGCCTCAAGGAGCGGCTCGCGCGCGAGGCGGCCGAGCGGCAGGCGGCGGCGGAGGCGCGGCGGCGGGAGGAGGGGTTCGAGGTGCTCAAGCAGCAGTACGACGTGGAGACCCGGACGACGTGCGCGCGGCGCTCGCGTGCTACAGCGCGCTGCGCGACGAGCTCGGGGCGCGCGACCCCGAGGAGGTGCGCGCCGCGCTGGCGGTGTACGGCGCGCTGCGGCGCCTGGAGGACGCCAGCGGCGGCGCGGCCGCGGCGGGCGAGGAGGGGCGGGTCGCGGCGCTCAAGGAGGGGCTGGCGCTGGCGGCGGCGGCGCGGAAGGGCGGGGCCACGGACCCGGCGGCGCTCGCAGCGGCGCTCGACGTGGCGGCCGCTGCGCGGGGCGCGCTTGGAGAGGCCGAGGCCACGCCGGCCCGCGTCACCGCCGTGCTCAAGGAGCACGGCGCTGCGGCGGCTGCGCTTGGCGGCAACGCGCGCCTGCTGTCGGACCCCTCGGGCCTCGCCGACGCCGTCTCCGCGCGCAGCGAGATGCGTGCGGCGGGCCTCACCGGCGCCGCCGCGCTCGCCGCCGCCGTCGCGCTCGCCAAGGCGGCGGGCGGCAGCGCGCCCGAGCAGGTCAGCGCGGCGCTGGCGGTGCAGCGCGCCGCGGGCGACGCGGGCGCGGAGCAGGTGGCGGCTGCGCTCGCGTTCAAGCGGGCGGCCGTGTCCGCCGGCCTGCCGGGCACAGACGAGCTCCCCACAGTTGGCGCGCTGCGCAGGGCCGCCGCCGGCGCCGGCGCCGACCAGGTGGCAGCTGCGCTGAAGCTGCACACGGCTGCCGCGGCGGCCGGCCTCGACTCTGCCGAGCAGCTGGCCGCGGCGGCCGCGCTCAGCCGCGCGGCCGGTGACAGCGGGCCTGAGCAGGTCGCTGGCGCGCTGGCGCTGCAGGAGGCTGCGGTGGTGGCCGGCCTGGGCACGACGGCGCAGCTGGCGGCGGCCGCGGCCACGCAACGCGCGGCGGCTGGCAGCCAGCCGGAGCAGGTGGCGGCGGCCCTGAGGCTGCAGGAGGTGGCGGGGGGCGCTGCCGGAGGACGTCGCGGCGCGCGGAGCTGCAGCTGCGGCCGTCCAGGCGAGTGTTGATCCCCCGAGGCGCTAGACGCAGCGGCGGCACTTGCAGTCGCGGCGCCCGGCCACACGCCAGAGCAGGTTGCGCAGCTCTGGAGCTGCAGCTGCGGCAGCCGAGGCGAGCGTTGCTTCACCTGCCGCACTGACAGCAGCAGCAGCACTGGCAGCCGCGGCGCCAGGCCGCACACCAGACCAGGTTGCCGCGGCACTGGAGCTGCGGCTGCGGCAGGCGAGTCGAGCGTTGCTTCGCCTGCGGCGCTGGTGGCGGCGGCAGCTTTGGCTGCCGCGGCGCCTGGCCGCACACCAGTTCGGGTCGCTGCAGCGCTGGAGCTGCAGGCTGCGGCAGCCGAGGCGAGCGTTGCTTCCCCTGCGGCGCTGACGGCCGCAGCGGCCCTGGCAGCCGCGGCCCTCGGCCGCACGCCAGAGCAGGTCGCCGCGGCGCTGGAGCTACAGTCTGCAGCAGCCGAGGCGAGTGTTGCGTCTCCTGCGGCGCTGACACGGCAGCAGCGCTTGCAGCTGCAGCGCCTGGCCGCACTCCGGACCAGTTGCTGCAGCGCTGGAGCTGCAGGCTGCAGCAGGCGAGGCAAGCGTTGCTTCCCCTGCGGCGCTGACAGCGGCAGCAGCACTTGCAGCCGCTGCACCTGGCCGAACACCGGACCAGGTTGCTGCAGCGCTGCAGCTGCAGGCTGCGGCAGCCGAGGCGAGCGTTGCTTCCCCTGCGGCGCTGATGGCCGCAGCGGCACTTGCGGCCGCGGCGCCCGCGCACACAGCAACCACCGCGCTGACAGGGGGAAGCGGGGAGAATGCTTCCCCTGCCGCGCCGCAGCGGCTAAGGCGCGGCCATGTCCGACAAAGCTCCCTTCTACATCACCAGAGCAGGTCGCCGCAGCGCTGGACGCTGCAGGCTGCGGCAGCCGAAGAAGCATGCTTCTCCGGTGGTTCAGGTGGCGCGGCGGCACTGGCAGTCGCAGCGCCAGGCCGCACACCGGCAGTTCGCCGCAGCGCGGAGCTCAGGCTGCGGCAGCCAAGGCGAAAGTTGCTTCTTTGCCGCACTGAGAGAGCGGCGGACGCTCGCAGCGGCCGCGCCGGGCCGCGCACCAGCGCAGGTCGCCGCAGCGCTTGAGCTGCAGTCTGCGGCGCCGAGGCGAGCGTTGCTTCCCCTGCGGCGCTGACAGCAGTGGCGGCGCTGGCAGCCGCGGCCCCGGGCCGCACACCGGATCAGGTCGCCGCAGCGCTGGAGCTGCAGGCTGCTGCCGGGAGCAGCACCCCTGCTGACGTGGCGGCAGCCCTGCAGCCAAGTCGCGGCTGCAGGCGCCAGTGTGTCTTCCCCTGATGCGCTGGTGGCGGCGGCAGCGCCGCGGCTGCAGCTCTGGCCGCACGCCTGAGCAGGTCGAGGTGTCGTTGACGAGCCGTCGACAGGCGTCAGCACCCCTGCTGACGTGGCGGCAGCCCTGCAGCTCAAGTCAGCGGCTGTAGGCGCCAGTGTGTCTTCCCCTGAGGCGCTGGTGGCGGCGGCAGCGCTTGCGGCTGCAGCTGCTGGCCGCACGCCTGAGCAGGTTGCTGCAGCGCTTGAGCTGCAGGCTGCGGCAGGCAGCAGCACCACTGCTCACTGGCGGCAGCCCTGCAGCTCGGTCACCTGCTCAGCGCCGTGTTCTCCGAAGGCGGTTCTTCGGACTTGGGCGTCCACGATCTGTGGGGCACGGTAGCTGGTGGCTGCCTTCTTCTTCATCATCGACGTCGCAGTCCCTTCTCGGTCGAAGCCTCAGCTCATCGCGCTGCCGGTGCCGTTGATTACTGGCGCAGGGTCACCGCTCGCTCGCGACGGCAGCGCTGGACGTACGCTGAGCAGGATGCTGCAGCGCTTGAGCTGCAGGCTGCTGCTGGGAGCAGCACCCCTGCTGACGTGGCGGCAGCCCTGCAGCTCAAGTCAGCAGCTGCAGGCGCCAGTGTGTCTCCCCTGAGGCGCTGGTGGCGGCGGCAGCGCTTGCGGCTGCAGCGCTGGCCGCACGCCTGGGCAAGTTGCTGCAGCGCTTGAGCTGCGGCTGCTGCTGGGAGCAGCACCCTGCTGACGTGGCGGCAGCCCTGCAGCTCAAGGCAGCGGCCGCGGGCGCCAATGTGTCTTCCCCTGAGGCGCTGGCGGCAACAGCGGCCCTGGCAGCTGCGGCGGCTGGCCGCACGCCTGGGCAGGTTGCGGCTGCGCTCAAGCTGCGGTAGTGGCAGGGGCCAGCACTCCCGACGATGTTGCCACGGCTCTCCAATTGCAGGCGGCTGCGGCGGGTGCAAGCATTGCTTCACCTGAGGCCTTGGTGGCGGCGGCGGCGCTGGCCAAGGCAGCTGGCGGCAGCTCGCCGCAGCAGGTTGCCGCTGCGCTCCAGTTGCAGGCCGTGGTCGGCGGCAGCGCGGTGGACGACGTGGCTGCGGCGCTCAAGGTGCAGGCCGCGGCTGCAGGCAGCTCGCCCGAGGATGTTGCCGCGGCCATCAGGCTGCAGCTGCGGCTCGTGCTGCTGGACTTGCCTCTCCCGACGACGTCGCTGCCGCGGCGGCCCTCGGAAGGCCGCTGACGGCGCGGCTCCCGAGGACGTGGCGCCGCGCTCAAGCTGCGCCACACTGCAGAGGGCGCGGAGCCTGACCACCGCGGCCGGCCTCGCCGGCGCCGCGGCCCTGGCCGCGGCGTTGCTGGCGCGTCCCACGATGACGTGGCGGCGGCGCTGAAGCTGCAGGCTGCGGCTGCGACGCCCAGCTGGCCGGGCCCGAGCAGCTCAAGTCTGCCGCGGCGCTTGTCGCGGCTGCGGGCGGCAGCACGCCCAAGGACAGGCGTCGACGCTGCGGATGCGGGCGGCAACGCAGGCGGCCAACCTGCGGTCGGCGGAGCAGCTGGCGGCAGCGGCCGCGCTCGCCACGGCTGCAGCGGGCGCTCGCCCGGCGAGATGGCGCCGCGCTGCAGCTGCGTGCGAGGGTAGAGTCGGCCGGCGGCCCGACGGAGCCGGCCGCGCTGCTGGCCGCGCTGGGCGGCGCGGCGGCCGCAAGCGCCCACGGCTCTGCCGACCTTGCGGAGGCCGGCGAGGCCGGGCAGCTGCTGCAGACCGCGCGTGCGGCGGGCATCAGCGACCCATCAGAGGCCGCCGCGGCGTTTGCCAGCTGGGCGACCGTTCGCCACCACGTCTCCGGCCCCGACGGCCACGGCCCGACGCCGACCGAGCCGCGCGGCGCGTCCGGCGTCTCTGCGCATGTACGGCATCGCGACCAGCCTGGCCTGCGGCGAGAAGCGCGACTTTGTTGGGGCGATCGCGCCTGTTTGGCGTGCTGATGGAGCAGCGGCGACGATGAGATCGAGCTGCGTGCGGCCGCGGCGCTGAATTGCGCGGTGTGGGAGATCGGCGATCGGCTGCCCGAACTGCTGGCGGTCCTTGGTGTAGGCGATCGCTTCGTCGAGGCAGCGCTGCGCGCCGCCCAAGGACGCGCGCGACGCGCTGCGGGCGCACATCCAGCGGCGGCGCGGCGGCGCGGGCGGGGACGGCGCGGGGGCGGCGCGGAGCGGCGGCGTGACGCTGCACGGGGACCAGGGGGTCGGCAACGGCGGGAGCGGCGGCGGCGGCGAGGAGGTGGTGGCGCTGCGGCAACAGCTGCAGGTCGAGCGGGCGGCGCGGCAGCGGTATGCATCGCAGCTGGAGCAGCAGGCGATCGATTGGATGGAGCAGGTGGGTTGCTGTAGGACAGGGAGCGATGTGGCAGAAGGGCCGCGCTGAATGGCAGCACAAGGCCAGCCGTGTCTTAGCAGCCACTCAATCCTGGCTGTGAGTGCGCGGCACACATCTGTCAGCCCGCAGCGGTGGCAAGTCCTGGGCGCACCGGCCCACCTCCCCCTACTTTTACCCCCAATCGACCCTCGAACTCGACGCCAAAGGCTTTGATATTCACGCGTGTACCAGCGACACCCTCCGCTCCGGACGCCAACCACCGGCGAACCCCTGCGGCCCCTCCACCACGCCCGCCAACCGCAGCGCCGCCGACGCCGCCGCGGGCGCGGCCGTGTCGGCGCTCGCGGCGGACTTCATGGGCAAGGCGCCGCTGTTTGAGGACGACGCGGACTTCATAGCGGAGGTGGCCGACGGCGCGTCGTTCGCCCCGGGGATGGACCCCCAGTCGGAGCTGGACCTGCTGCGGCGCAAGTACGACGCGTGGAACAAGGGCTTCAAGGAGCGCCTGCGCACCGCTCGGGCGCGCTGCGCAGCACGCGCGGCCGCGGGGGGCCGGGTGTCATTGACCTGAGCAGCATGCCAGCCTGTCGGCGCCGGGGCTGCTTGGCGAGGACGAGCCGGGGACGCCGAGGTCTGGGGACCTGGGACAACCCTGGTGGTAGCGGTGGCAAGAGAAAAAGGTCGGTTGGCCGTGCCCCCGTGTGCGCAGTATTCGTGTTGTGTGTGCGGAGCTTTGTAGGGTTGTGAAATGGTTATGTGCTCTGGGTACAGCGACGTGTGCATGTATTCGGTTGTAATTAGGGTCAGATCGCGTTGGGTAATGCAGCAGCAAAACAAGCTGATTGGCCGTGCATGCACTCATCTTTGTGAGCAACCTCTGAGCAACCTTCTACCTCACATTGTTCTCATGTCCCAGCGCCACCCTCTGTCACCGGCGGGCATCGTGCAGGGCATATTTGGGCTGCGTTGAAAGCAAAGCGCTGACCACCTTGGGCTTGTGGCCGGTGTAAGGCGAGGGTCGCATGAATTGAGGCGGCGGCGGCGTCCACAAGCCGTCGTGCAGTCGACCGCGGCGCTTGGCTAAGGAGCACCCCTTTTCTGTGGCTTCCTTTCCTGCAGAGCCTTTTTTGAAAGTGCATCAACACCTCACATTTGCGACTGGGCAGGGCAGCGACACAGATCCACAAAACACACAGCAGCCTGCCGGCAGGTGCTCAGGACCTCGGCCCCAGTGCCGCAGCTCTGCCGAGATCTGCTCTGTGCTGACATGCTCTTCAACCTTTCGTGATCATATACGATCCCACTGCTCATCGATCGTGCGTTTGCGAGTCTGTCTTTTGTGTCCTCTTGACCGACTTGAGGGCGTCCAGTGCCGTGTTTCTCGCGATATTCAGCATCCAGGTATACAGGCTGCCTTTTGAAGCATCTCTTCTTTTTTGTAAGCAAATGTGGGTGGACGTGTGCAGCAATGGCACTGCTGGCTCAGCATGGCGCTGGTTGGGGGCACGCTGGCAGCGCTGGCAGCAGTCATTGTCACGACTGTCCACACATCGCACGCAGCTGGTTTGTGTTTGTCGTTAATTCTTATGTTAGTCATTATTATAGGCTTTTCCTGTATCGGTGTGCCTACATTGCGTCAGTAAAACCTCTCGCAGGCGCCATGGCGGAGAAACCGAGCTTCGAGGTTCGGATCAGCGAGTTCCACAACATGGAGCCAGAACTCGAGCAGATCGCTTGGCAGCTCGTGCGCGGGAGAAGCTGGAGCAGAGCATGCTGCGGGCCCGTCGCGGGTGCTTCCACAAATATGAGGACCCCGGAAAGCCCGTGGTTGCCGAGCCAATAGCCCCAGAATTCTACAGGACGAAAGGTTCAGCGGGACATCGCAGGGGAGATGTGCACAAGGTGGACGCGTTGATTGCGACAGCAGGAGCGCTTGCGCTTGTGTGCGCTCTCGCCGCGCATCAAGTTGGCGCGATGTTGCATGCAATACCACATGATAAATGTATTTTTATACAGCCTGCAAACGGTTTGCCGCCTGCTAGCACGAATCGTTGGAAAAGAGCTCGACTTGGTAGGCAGCGGGTTCATGACAGGCGGCCCAGTGCTTGCAGCATGATGGCGCGTGCAATGCAGGAAGTATACGACCGAAAGCGAGTCGAACAATGGAGAAAGAGCTGCATGCGGTGGATCGGATCCGGCACAGGCGGCAGTGGAAGCGTCTCGGATGGCGGCGGTGCGGCAACGGCCTGAGCGGGAAGCAGTACATAGGAGCGACCTTCAACTAATCACACTGAGCACCCGAGACGCCTCGGCCTGACACTGCTGTGCATGATGCCGTAGGTTCTCGTTGAGCTTATCCCCAATCCGGTCAAAACCAATACACAAGGTACACAGATGGCTAACGTCAAATCACCGCAATCACCAGCTGTCTATCGCCAGTCGAAGAGTTTCGCGCGCATCTACAACACGACCTATGATCGGCTCAAGGCGTGGGACAACAGCAATCTGGCGATCACGCTTACCCGTCCGGACGACGGCTTCGCCATGCAACTGTACGTCAAAAACCTGTTCAACAAGACTCCGATCACCGACTTTTTCACAAACTCGGATGACACCGGGCTGAGCTCCAACGTCTTTACACTGGACCCCCGTCGATCCGCAATAGGCGCACAGGCGAGCATAGCTTGCGTCAAAGTGCATGCACCTTGACTCTGACAGCGATGCAAGTGCTGGGATGGGAAGGGCTGCCCAGTGCGCAGTGCGGTAGTCTGGGACAAGGACCGCCATATATGTCAGACAAGAATGTCTGCTGCGTTCCCTTTAAGGCCAGCCAAAGCGGCAGCAAGCAGCATAAGTAATGCGTATAACTGCATCGTAGTGATTTTTGGTTATTAGTTACATGTACAATATTTGACTAGGAAAGCGTGCGGTGTGCCTGACAAAGCATTCTCTTTCACTTGTACACAGTCGGTTGCACTTCGACGCCCAAAAGAAATGGTGTTGCGGGTGTGGTAGCGCCAGCTGGGTGGTAGGACCGGTGTCATGATTGCGCCAGCCGTTGTCAAGATGATTGACGGCGCTCCCAGCATGCTGGAGGCGCCCGGCTCGCACTCCTGCGCAGCAAGCGCCCGGCTCGACCTCGATAAAGCTGCCGTCGGTGCTGAGAAGCCGGGCTTCGAAGAAGGCGGGGCCGAGCGCCCGGCTCGGGCGATGCATATGCTCGGGCAGGACCGCAGACCGGCCTTGCTTTGCGTTTGTTGCAGACAATCGACTGGAGGTTGTGGCCGGTCACTGAGAGCAAGGATCTGGCAGACACACAGGTATCAGGTAGGGCTGCGGCCGCGGGAAACCCCGAGAAACCGCTGCTACTGTGGGGGGCGCCAGCCGACGACGGCCCGCACCCTGCAGTAGTCCAGGAACAGGACCGGGAGCAGCTTGGCAGGCTCCGCGACAGTCTCGTCGCCGCCGCCTGGTGTGGCGGGCAGGGGCCACCATGCCCCCCACTGGCGCCCGCGATCAGGACATCAGCCACGAAAGCCACGTCCGGCTGGGCGAATATTTCGGCGAGCTCGAAGGCCATCCGGTGATTCCGGACGTGGACGGATATCCGACAAATCCTGCGGATCGAGGGGGGTCGAGGGTGTGCAACTGACCGCCGACACGCTGGCTGTTGGGCGACCCGGGTGAATGGCGGCCGTAACAGGCCCACGCGGGCCTATCGCGCAGCCTTCGCACAGACATGCTCTCGGCGGTGTGGCGGCTGCGCACTCGCAGGCTCGCCACGGCTCAGTTTGGCCCCACCGACGTGGGGCCGGATTTACTGCGACCGTGCGGCGCCTCGTGCCGCCGCTGGCTGCGTGCTACGCCGGACATCACCGACATGCAGGGCATGCGTCAGAGCTGTTTTTTTTATAGACAGTCGGTTACACGGGGGTAGCGAGGGCCGACGCACCTGTGTGCAACCTAGATGTTAACAGGTAGCTGTGGCCATGTGCGAGGTAGCCCACGCGCGACCAGCGCGAAAACGGCGGAGCGGCCAAAATTGTCCTGGTCATCGAAGCATCTCCTTCAATCCATCCTTCTGCCGGTCCAACGCTTTGCGCAACCGGCCCGTTCCCGGCCGCGAATTGACCTCGTCCGGGGCAACCGCCATGCTGGTCGTCCACACCATGTCCGATTGGCCGATCATTTGCCAGCCTTGCCGACGCACC
>NNCB01000993.1:0-12837 GCA_002317545.1 Scenedesmus quadricauda | reverse complement strand
CGGGCGCAACCGGCCCTGGCTGCGGCGACTATGCGCATCCCTGAAGGCGGTGCAGCGCGACCGTCATGCCCGATCAAGTCGGCCAAAGCCCATATGCGCACGTGCACATGTGCATGCGCGCAACTCATCATGTCCCTCATGTCACTGGTGTCACTCACTCGTGTCATCCGGTACACCCGCGGCCCCAGCATGGTGGCGCGCGGCGAGTGGGACCCCAAGGAGGACCGCCTGCTGGTGCGCGCGCTGCGACAGGCGGCGCCGCGGAAGAGCACGAGGTCGACTGGGGGGCTGCGGTGCCCGGCCGCAGCGAGGCGCAGGTGCTGGCAGCACGTTGCTGCTGGGGGACGCGGGTGGGGAGGATGTTCAGGGATGCTGGGCGGTGGCGGCGAGTATGCAGGAACGAGCGCAGGGCAACGTCCCGGGCGAGGGTTGGGCACGCACGGGCTGCAGCAACATGTCGTCGCTCGTCGGCGTTCGTGGTGCGGCGATCACGCTTTCCTGTTGATTCAGCCTGGTGTCCGTCGCTTCGACCAGCAGCAGTTGTTTCGCACTGCCGGCGCTCCGATGGCTTTGCTCGCCGCCGTGCCTCGCATGCCCTCAAGACGCTGGCGACTGACGCTTTACGCAATCTGCGCCGAGTGACGCGGCTCGTTCGGCGCGGCGTGCAGGAGGCCGCGCACCGCATCTGGCGGGCCCGAGGATGGCCGCGGCGGCAGAGGCGCAGGGCAGCAGGACAAGGGGACCGCTGAGTAACACGAACACGCGACCGTGCATGCTGCGAGATGCGGCAGGGGGGTCCGAACCGCATTGATGCCGAGAGCCCACATCACCGTGCGGCTGTGGACTGCAACGCCTGGGCCCAGCAGGCCGATGGCGGTGCGCGTGGCAGGGCAGGGGGTAGCGCCCTCGGAGGTCCCGATCGGATGGCCAGCCATGGGCAGCCCACGTGAGCCGCCTAAGAACATGCACGCGGCGCCTCATAGGCGAAGCACGGCGTTTCACAATAGTTCAGCGGTATATTGAGAAGTGTCGCCGAGCTGTGAGCAGGCTGTGCGTCCAAGGTCCCCCGTGCAAGTCCGGTCAGCTGCTCAACACCAGGGCGCCATGTGCAGGTGGTGCAGGCGACAGACATGTTGAAATGTCTTGTATGTCGGAGTGCGTAATGTGCACGCAATCTGGTGCAATCTGTTGCATACCGTGCATAAACTAAACACCTGCTGCGCGGGCGCGGCTTACGCCCAGTACTCCGAGTTGCGGTGTTACGCGGTCGTGGTACTACCCTGGGTGCCTGAAACGGAATGGCGAGCCTGAAAAGGTTTTTGAATTGATTGTCAAAGGCAAGCTCAGTGCACGCATTCCAGATCTACTGCCGGCGCAGGATCTTTCAGGGACAGTCAGTGAGAAAGTAGGCCTAACAGATTGTCAGCATAGAGCGAATGTTTCAGCTGCTGAGATCTTCGCGAGACAAGGACGTTCGATGACCTCGAACGCCCCGACCCCCCTTCTGAGCTACTGCGAGGGCGCCGCCCTGTGGCGCGTCCCAGCCTTCGTGGGCGCGCCGCAGTCGCACGCTGATAATAATACAAAATGGCCGGTTGCTACTGGGGCATGAAGACCGGGTAAGCGCCCAACGGGCGCCTGTGCCGGAAGCGCCCGGCATTTCAGTCCCTGCTTGCGCACAGGCGGTCATGATTGGCCCTTGCCTCCTTGCCGACGACCCCACAGCTCGTGATTCAATGTTGTGTGCTCGATGCGGTGTGCTCCCTCGCCGTGTCACCAACGCCGAAGCGGTAGTCTTCCTACCAGTGTATGCCGGCGAGTAGAAAGGATCGGGAGATGATTGCCTCTGTCCAATGGGCGTCGCTTTCTGGTGTTCCAGGTGAGCATGGCGGCGCGGCCTTGGCCGCTTCGCCGCCCTGCTCCTTGCGCGTCTTGTCGGCGCGCGCAATGCCTGTTCACTCGTTCTCAGAACGTCAATGCCTGCGATCGGCCAGCCCGTCAGCAGTCCGCTTGTCGAGCCGCGCGCGCTTTTGCTTCGACACGACCTCGAAATGATAGGTTTCGCCGCGGCTGCGCACCCACGCGAAAAACAAAATTAACGCCCAAGCACAATCATTGTTTTGTTGTTGGCTGTGCCAGGCATCCTGATGACCCGAAGTGCTTTGACATCTTTAAGGTCTGCAGTAACCTAATATCAATGTGAGCCGCGTAGTGCTGGCAAGCGCGGCTGTGGCTGGATGGCCTGCTGGCGGGCTGTGGCGCGATCGGGTTGAATACCATCGGATGCCTGCATTGGCAGCATGGTGCGGGTCAGCATCCTACCATGTGACACACCTGGTCACTTCTCAGCTCGACGTCTGCGACAGCCGTCATGACTGTGGAGGTGATGCTCGCAAAACCAGCACAGCGATCAGTATCAATCTAGGTGCAAACGCACACTGCTCTTACACCAGCGCCTTGCCCATGCGCAGCCGTGTCGTCGCATGAGCGCCGCTCCGAGACCTTCAGGCAGCCCCTCTCGACAAGAGGAATCAGCAGTGCCTTCAGAATACCAACAAGCGTAACCCCGCAGTGCTTTGGTAATGATGCTGCGTCGACGGTTTCCGAGCATCCGCGGCACGTACTGGCTATTTCCTCGGAGGCCTGGCGCTCGAGCACCAACAAACCTCGCGGCACTTCTCGCTTAGCAGCCTGCGGATTTCTTGTAATCCTGCTGTGGCAAAACTGTGTCCCGCGCATGTTTCGCAGTCTGGATCTTTCTCTCTGCCACAATTGTAGCATATACTTTTGCTGGTGGGATCAACCTACTTTTTCCATGCTTTAAACGGGGCTGGAGGGGACTCAGCCGCTTTCACTTATTCGGCCTTTTGCGCGTCAGACTCGGGCTGAAGTCTCCGTGCCGCTGTCAACTGATTCACCAAACCTGTACTATGAAGAAATTTCTTCCCAGCTGAGCTCGGTCGTGCTTGCACCGGACTGCGCAAGCCTTCGACCGCATCCACGTGATCAACGAAGTCTACGGCGATCCTGCCCCGCAACTGCAATCCCGCCCGCAGCTGCTCCCGGAACCCAGCGGAGGTCACGCAGAACGAGCTGGCGGGGAGGTGGCTGACACGCCCGGCCCTGCCCAGTAACCGGTGCGCGGGTTGCCCTGCCACGTGCCCTGCCGATTGCTGTTGGGGTTGTTGCTGCATGGTCAGAATGGTTGGCTCGACATCGTATCCTTGCGTGATGCACGTAGAGGCTTGGTCATTCGGGTTCTCCCCCTCTCCCGCGCGCACTCACCTGACCTCTTGCACCCCCTCTCCTTGCACTCATCAATCTGGCCTTGATACCCTCCACCAGCCCCAAAACCGATGTCATCCCGGAAAAGGCCGGGGTGACAGCTGTGCGACGACATAAACCTGCTTATCCGTACAATGGTGGGTTAGCTCAGGAGCCCTCCCCTACTGGTGCTATCGGCTGGTCAATACTGGTAACCGACAATGGATCCTGGAAACCAGCCTGGGGTTGGGCCTCCACCTGCGCACACCAGTCACACCATCAACCTTAGCAACAGCAGCAGCAGCAGACGTTGATGAACACGCCTTCGCACGGCACGCCGTTCGGGGCGCAGCAGTCGGCAAATAGCCTGCCCAGCAACATAAATTCAAGGAGCCATCCCGCGAGGCGTGACCTGGGAATTTATAGGCGCAGGCAATAACCTCTCGCCACAATCCCGAGCACTGGTGTCGGCAACATGGTTACAAACCTGCATTGGCCAAGGAGGTGCTATTCCCGATCCATAGCCATACGCAATGTTGGTTGGGTGCGGCGCCCTCGCAAGCCCCTCTTAGCATATTGGCATTGTGCTTCACTGACCCGCCGGCCTACCTCTTCACCCATTAACATTGTGCAGCAACGCTGCCGTTGCGCTGGCTGCCATGTTACCTCTTCAATTTTGCTCGTCATCGTTGTTATCTCGCGTCACATTGCTGTCTTCAACCTTGCTGCCGCTGGTACGTCACACTCAAAAGTTACATAAGGCCTGGCATGGCCCAGGTGCGACTCCCCGGAAACCGTAGGACCACAAACATAAATCCCACATGACCGGGAGTGATGGGTTCAAATTTTTCTTTTTCTCTTGTATACGAGTTGTATATATATAATTCAGACATTGTGCTGATGGCTTATGAATGTGCAAAGAATAGGTATTAATTAGCTGATATGAGGGCCAAAGGTAGATACGGAAACAGGCTGCGTACTTGGTGGCCACACACGCCGGCAATGTGATGCAACAGGATCTCAATTGTTGGGGTCAGATGGTTCACCACAAGGTGGGCCGACGATGACATGCTCGCTCGCTTCGCTCAGGTCAACCGCCAGCCACGCCCTCAGTACCCCCGGCTGTCTGCAATCTTTGATGCGTGGGCATCGAAGCCCCGCCGCAGCGCCGCGGCGTGACGCGGCCCGCAGACGGCGCTACCGCGCAGTCGTTCGCTCAGGCGTGCGGCCTCCCGATGGTGTTGTGGTCGGTGCTGGTCGACAAGGTCCATCGCAATCCGTCGACCGGGGATCGACTGGGGTCACGCAGCGCCGCAGTGCCCCGTTGCTGCCGCCTACGTCGCCTGGCACCGCTGACAGGGGCGGGTGCGGTGCCAGAAGGCAACCTAGGCCTGATGGTCTTCACAAGAACGGTGGAATGTGCAGGGTGCACGATCCTGCGGCTGCAGACGTCGACAACGCACCGTGCCATCGAACGCCTGGCGTACCAGACTCTGGCTTTGCTGCCAGCTGCCAAGAGGGTGCTTTCCAGCTCCTTCCGGAGCGCAGCATTGGCGAGCGAGCATCACGACGGCCACACCCTTGGCCTGGCACGCCGCCCCGACGGCGACCGAGTCGTCTGAGAGCGTGCTGATGCGGCTGGTGGCATCGAAGACGGCGACCGCCGGCAGGGTATCGGCGTGCTCGGACAGCGCGCCCATTGCCTGCAGGGCAGATACGTTACGCCGCCAATATTGACGGGGTGCGGGGACGGGGACAGAAGCGTGAGAGCTGCGGAGTGGTGCACAAAAACCCGCTTGCCGGTGTGCAGGTGCAGCACAGCGCGTGATTTGTTGTGCTCACGGAGAGGTTGCATCCGCACCGCGCCGGTGCGTTGGAGCTTTACGGCTCGGACTCTTCGCATCCTAATTCGACATATTTCCCGAGTCATATGGCCAATGGAGCGTATGGTACCGGGTTGTCATGTTGATCCAGGATCTTTTGCGCAGTTCCGGTACCTAACCAAGGCTCTGGTCCAGCGCAATATAAATTATTTGCATTGTTCATGTCAGTATACTACGATCACGCCCGTCCTCAAAGGATGGATACCATTCCCGCTGAGCCATCATGCCAGCGGCTAGCATCTTTAGCAGCTGGAAAAGACCGTGAAGACCGAGGGTCCGGAACTGGTCAAGGAATTCAAGCTGCGTCAGATAGTGGAAGGCGGCGGTCGGATGGTGGCCTCCCAGTCACGCAGCCCAACCCAGATATCCCAGCAATTTCCGAACGAACGGCGACACCAGCGAGCCATAGATAATCATCGCGCATCCTCCTTTGACCGGTGCAGCATAAGCGAAAGGTTGCGCATCGCAACCCGTCCAGCACCGCCGCGCCACCATGTGCGAAATGGGCTTGCCATCGGCCGCGCACCATGGAACATCCCCTTCCGGCGTGCGTGTTTTTTGCACGGTATCAGACATTGTACAACCCGGCACGCTCTCAAACGCACATCCCCACACCTCTCACAAAGGCTTGGTGGTGTTTGATGTTGATGGGACCCAGTCGGCGCTGGACCTGCGGGAGGGCAGCGCTGCGTCACCAAGGGCAAGCCCGAGGAGAAGGGCAAGCCTCACGCTGACCATCAGCGACGCAAACTTTGCGCAGCTCGTCATGGGCAAGCTCAACCCGCAGCAGGTGCTTGGGGGCTCGAGCTGGGGCCAGTTCGAACCAGGCCCTTCTGCTGGCAGCTCGTGCCTGCGGTATCCCTCCGCCCTCAGCCTGCTGGACCATCACGAACGCCTCCGTGCCCCGCTCCCCTGATCCTCATCAAGGCGTTCCTGCTGCGCAAGCTGAAGATTAATGGCAGCATGGGCCTGGCCCTGAAGTTGCAGCCCATCCTCGACGCCGCCGCGCCCAAGGCCAAGCTCTAAGCTGCGCGCTACGCAGCACGGCCGGCGCACCGCCGGCGGGAGCGGCCAGCAGGGCCACGCGTGGTGCTGCGGCGTGCGTACGGGCTGTGCGTCTGCCGGCAGGACGGTGCGCTTGTACATGCGCCCGGTATTACCGGGCTGCAACGAGAACCAGAAGCCGGGCCCTTCCAACCTTGGACTCATTCACTGTCAACACCACGACATGTTGGCAGAGCTGCCGCTCCATCAACGATGTGGTCGATTCAGTCGTCAGGATTTATCACGCAACGTATTTGGCAGGGTGTCATGTTGTTTTGTGTCGTGCTTCTTTGACCGCAACGCAGCGGCACCCCGCTTCGTGCCAGCCTGCCGTCGGTCGTGTTACATACATACGGGTATGCAAGGCTCATATGTCTGCGATGTACACAATTTGGAGTTTGGCGGCAGCCGCAGCTTATGCCTTCACGCATGGCTTCATCTGGGTTAAAAGCTTGTTGCGGTGGGGGGGCGACAGTTGAACATCCCTCCATGAAGGAGCGTGCTCAAGAATTACATGCCTGATGTAGTAGAAGTCAGCATGTACTAAAAGGCACCATACCCACACACGTGGGCACGTAGTTGCGGTGACAGCGGAACACCAGCTGCCAGTCAACCTTTCTTTGTCAGGTGAACTGCGGCGAGCCAAGGATCCGGCCACAAACAGTAGCCATAGAAGAAGACCCGTTAGATTCCAGGATATCGGAAACGAACGCACGGCTTGTAAGGGTAATCTTTTGGCATCATTTGCCATAAGGAGCGTTTTGCCAGATTACCATGTCCTACTTCTCTGCGGTCTTGCCGGCTTTATTCTCCGACTTGAAACCTATGTTGAGGCAGATAGCATCGTATGTGTGAATACTACGGTTGCGTTCAACCCTAATTATGTTAACGCCGATTTTGTACAGTGGGATTGGGATTTCGGTAACGGTACTACTTCTAATGTTCAGAACCCTGTACTTCCCTTCAATAAACCGTGGAAGCTGAATAGCAGGGTACGGAATGCACTTTATGGAGAGCTCGGCGTCGGTTTTTAGTTTATTTCGTAGCTCAAGCCCGTAGCTTCGTCCTATTGCCGCGGCGGAACCGGAATAACACGGAGCAGCCTGCCATATCCACCTGCAAGTGTTGAGATTGAAACTGCATGTTCAGAATCGCCGGGCTCGATTTTTGAATTTGAATCGGATGCTTTAGCGTCTTCTTTGCCGGAGTTTGATTTAGAAAATAAATATTATACACAGCGAATCCGCATTGCTGGCGTGAGTGCTGCCGCATCAGGTCTGCCCACTGAGTTCCAAACTGAAAGTACGTAATGCAGTTGAGCGCATGAACCGTGGGTGGAGCGAGCGGATGCAGCGCATGTGTGAACAATGTGGCGTTGAAAAGCTGGGCAAGGAAAAACGCTACAGCCTGGGATGCATCGATGCCCCGCACGCAGCCAGTCGCACAGCGCCTCCGCCGGAACACTCGTAGGTCGAACTGCGCTCTGTGCTCTCACAACGCAGACCTGCACCATCCCATATTACTCTCGTGGGCGGCCTTCTTGTCATCTGAGGGCACCACCCACCACGGGCTCGCCTTGGTGTCGCGGTGCCGAACATGTCATCCTTGGCCTTGGCATACTCCACCCACCTTTTTGGTGGCGCCAGCGGGTGCTTCCAGCATTGCGGATGGGTGCAGCGGCATTACATTCGCCCATTCAAGTCTGACTGGCTACTCTGGAAGCGAGTCCATGCCCTGCACCCTGGCCAGCCATGGTGCTGCGGCCATCGCCAACTGCTCGTCCCGCCAGCTACAACGGCCCCATCTCTCTGACTGATCGACTGCAGATGAACGTGACCATGACCCGAGCCCGCCTTCCTCACTTGGAGCGTGCTGACAGGTCGAATTCGCTGAGCTTGGATCGATCGGCTGGGTCTCGATGTAACTCCGGACGCTGTCCGTCTGATCCGGCAATAGGGGCGACTCCACCATCGGGACCGGATTCGTTGCAGGTGCGCCTCGATCAACGAATGGGCGGAGCATCACGACAAGCGAGATCGCAACGGCGGCGACCAGCAAAACGCCAGGAATTCTGCAGTACCGCAGTTCCGCTTGATGTAAGCAATGCCTCGCATGGGCCAACGCGCAAAAGGGAAGATCCTGCGCTCGTATCGGAACCAGAACTTGATGAGGATGATGCCGGAGCGCAGCAGCATCTTTTCGAATTCGGGCACGGTGCGGAAGAATTCCTCCAGCTCGTCGGGGGTGCAGAAGCCCATGACCCGCTCGACCCCGGCCCGATTGTACCAGGAGCGATCGAACAGCACCATTTCGCCGGCGGCCGGCAGGTGCGAAGAACTGGAAACACTGGGCAGTTCCAGGCAGCAGTCGGGTGCACCTGTGCGTCACACGCGCATTGACGCTGGTGGTGCGCGCGCGCACGATGCGCGCGATCGGGCGATAGCGGCACCGCAAACTGATCGATCATTGCGGAATTGCATCCAGGAGTGGCGTACAGCGCGTGCGGTGCCAGGAAAGAAAAAATCCAATATTTGCCAGTCGCTCTTCTGGGTAAGATAAGCAAGGAATAGTCTCATGTCCGATCAAGCCGATACCAATGAGATGCTCGTTACGCTGACCGCCGACATTGTCGCGGCGCATGTCAGCAACAACAGCGTCGCCATTTCGGCCCTCCGCTATCGGATGCGCAACTCCATGCCGCCCACTTGCGACCTGAGGCTCAAAGCACCAGCACATCTCTGCCTCCTCCGACCGGACACACGCTGGAAATACCACTGGCTCGGTTCGCGTTCGGTGGGTGCGGACAGCGCCGCCACATGGCACCCGCGGATTGAGGCGCTGCGACACGGCACTGATCGCGCCGCCCTTGCCCGCGGTATCGCGGCCTTCGAATACCACCAGCAGCCGCGCCGGGGGCGGAGATCGTCACACCAGGGCAGCAGGACTCAGCCCGGAATTCAGGCTCGAAGCTGCTGCTGCGGCCCGCAGGCATGGCTTCAGGCAATGCCAGCCGACGGCCCCAAGCGGTCACCGACTTCTTCCGCCAGGAGTTCTCCAGCTACAGGCTTGCCGGCTCCTTCTGAAGCCGATCCAGCTCCATGTACCGCGGCGAGATAGCGCGATTGCAGGGGTGTGGCGCCGCGCGCTGCTCCCCGGCGGTTGCTGCCGACGACAATACTAATATAAAACCAATCAGGATTGACGCGATGAAGCGAAAAGCGCGAATATCTGCCATATTGTCATTTATCCTTTCAATTCCGTCGAATCCGAAAGGCGTTGACCCGCCCGCGACTGCATATCGAATAGATACAAATTGTCGAGCGGGAGATAAACACATGCGGGCTGCGGGTTGGATCATCGTGCGATCTCCCGGATGACATCCGTCGGGTGCAGAGTGCTGTCGGTGCTGATCTGCTGATCAATATCGACGCGACGACTTCTTCCAGGTACCCTGGGTGGACCTGCTGAAAGTACGTACCTCCTACGGTGTAGTGGCACACATGTTATGTACTTCATAGCAAGATTCATGTTGTGAACCCTGCCAAACGTCCGTCGAACCAGTTCCACGGTGTCAGACGACATGTTCGCAGCCGGCCCACTGCCCCAGGCAGTGCGGCCGGGCTCGCGCTTGCGCCATAGGCCGCCCCGCCTGGAAGATCGCAATCAAGGTCGCGCGTCTCCCGCACTGGGGTAGCCCAACTCCTGTATGTGTTATTATCCTCAGCTGCCCTGCTGTCGGTGGGATCTTTCGCCGCGTACGCAGCTGTTCGTGCAATTCACGCAGCAGGTGGGGCATTGCGCCAGCCTTCACCACAGCATTGAACTGCAGACGAATCAGTAAATGCACACAGCTCAAAAAGCCTGTCTAAGGTCGAAACAACAAATGAGGCTGGATCTGTTGACCAAGAATTGATGCCAGCGCAGCTGCGCACAGTAGCTCGTCAAATACCATTGCAGGATAGGGTCATGGGTGGAAGCTCTTTCATTCAGGCAAAGCCCTACCAGTTCATTAATGCTTTCAGATACGGCGATCTCGTGTTTCAGGAATTCTTCAAACACGCGCTGTAAGGATTGGAAAGTAACTATTGGGTCGTGTATATGCCGCTAGACACCGCACTCGTTGATATAACGGATGCAGCATATGAATCCTGTTGGGCGGGTGGTTTGTAGGTGCCTCGATTGTCGGTTGCCTGATTCTCTTCCAAATCGCCAAACCCATAATCAATCTTCTACTGCGGTCTAATGGTCGGCAGTTGTTGCAAATTAACCCCTCCATAGCCGCTTTAAACACATATGTATTTTGGGCATATATATGATGTATACATTGGGCCACAAACATAGCCAGTGGCGCTGGTTGGCTTCGGGCAGGTGCGGGACCGTGGGCAAGAGGCGCTGATACATGCGCTCCGACCAATTCACCGATGGCCGGTCGATCAGACGCCACACATCAGCGCAAGATGTTTCAATACAATGCATCAACAACACATAGGACACATGATGCATTGCATATAACACGGGGGTGCTTGCTTAGGCAAGCTCGCATGCATGCGAGGTGGAGCCAGCACGCAATGCTGCGTGGCCCGAGCCTATGCTCAATGGCTGCATGCCCGCAACGAGAGCCCGCCCTGGCGGCGCATGGTAAACGAAAGTACCTTTCCGAGGATCGATCAAACCATTGTGCAATGTACCCGAAACACCTTTACCATTACGGTGTTGGGGACGTAAATGTACAATTACCATGTGACACTTGAAAATTACCGTTCGGGGAGCGTGTGCAAGGGGTGTGGTACCGCGCCTCGGCCAAAGGCGCACCTCGCCTGGTGCTCTAGGTGTCAGTGCCCTATATACGATACGCATTAACGGCAACGGCCAATCGTCACAGTTTGACTTCGGCAAGCAAGCTATTGACACTTGATGGGACTAAACAATTATGCGCATTGACAGCCTCGTCTTCAAATCACTTAATACTACTTTTGGATGGGGCGCACGCATTACCGGCGGCGCGGCTTACGACAGTATTACCAGGTGTCAATTTGATATGAGCTCGGTTACCAGTACTACAGCCGCCAATATAAATGGTATTATATTCTCTGCTTCCACCACCTCTGCTACAGGTGCCGGTATAAACGTATAGTACATACAGTAACACTCGCATTACAACAGGTTAGCAGCTGCCGGGGGACTTAATTACTGTGTTCCCGCAAACCTCAGGGAACCCTCCACGCAATCTGATGTCGTCCTTCGACTATATTGCAGATCAAACTGTTTCATTTTGTTGTAGAGCGTTTTTCGGTCAATATTAAGCAGCCGGGCGGCTTTACTTTTATTGAAGTTTACCTGTCGAAGTACCTGCATAATCATATCGTATTCGGCTTCGTTGGCTACGGTTTTCAGGCTGGGCTTGGTATCAATTTCCCGCACTTCTTCCTCGGCCTTCACCGGAATATAATCTCCTTCCAGCCTTTATTTTCTGGTAGTTGGCCGATGAACCCCGTAGGACAGTCGCACGTGTTCTTGTTGTTCTTGTCGAGGACGCACACGGCTCCATTGAACAGGGCGGTGAGCAGATAAGGCCTGCAGAATGCAACAAGAGGGACAAGTCATGTTCAATGCTATGTGTGATGGCTGCAAGCAGTGCATGCTGACAGGATCTGTGTGCGTGCGTGCGTGCGTGTGTGTGCTCGCGCGCGTGTGGTGTGCGTGTGGGCGTTGCGTGTCGTGTGGAGCGGGACGACATGCAAGTCTGAAGCCTGCCGCAAGGAGGTGCGCTGTGTGGCCAGCTGATGCCGTCGGCGTTTCACCGGGTTTCGCATTACTTCTACGTAAAAGAGGAATCTCTCTTTCCGGTTCGGCTTGGATGCCATTGTCCGGATCAATACTAGCTTTTGCATAATCAGCATTCATAGATAGGGAGCATCCCATTGGGACCTCTATAGTTTGCTTACGTATGCAATTAATGAATATCGCAACTGCATGTGCAGAACAAATCAGGGTACATGACCAAAAGGACGCCCCACTCACTGAGCGAGCACTGGCCGTATCGCGTTGAGCGTGTAGCCAGCCGCGCAGCTGGCACATGTTGTGGCAGACCCGCGGCACAGGCAGCGCAGTTAGCGCCGTACACGCTGCAAATGGCAGAAGGCACAAAAGTGGACGCGTTAAATTAGGGCAGATTCGCTGAGGGCACAGAAAAGAAAGGCAGAAGAGCAGGTCAAGTACAGTGGTGCGGCCGAGAATGCAAGCGTCTTCCAAAGACAAATGCATCGTAGCAATAACACAACGACCAGGAGCGATGCCAACCTTATCAGAGAGCACGGCCCGTGGTGGCGTTGAGCGTGTAGCCAGGCACGCAGCTGGTGCATGATGTGGCAGACCCCGCGGCACAGGCGGCGCAGTTGGAGGTCGTGCACGTGCAAAACACGGCGGTGACCACAGGTAGATAGTATTGCCTGGGGCCGACAGAGATAGCATGCCTTAGGCAGCTTTTCTGCAAATGCCAGAGCATATTCTTGAAAAAACCAGACACAAAAGGAACAAAGATCACCAGCATTTCCCTCCCCGATCAGGTGCATAAACCCAACAGCTTAAACTCAGAGAGCACTGGCCATAGTGGTGTTGAGCGTATAGCCGGTTTTGCAGTGGACGA
>NNCB01000992.1:0-12838 GCA_002317545.1 Scenedesmus quadricauda | reverse complement strand
GTGACTGATGATCGTACGAATGAGGCAGTGAGATGACGGAGCATCACCAGGAAACATCGGACTCTCGCTGGAGCGCCGACAATCTGCTGGCCGCTCTGCTACGAGCACGTCATGCAAGCCCTCATTGGCGTGGCCGCGGCCGTCGCGCGTACGAGCGCGCACCATCGGCGCATTCGACGCATGGGCGCGTTGGGAGACGCAAGGCGCATCGCCTACCAGTCGGCGACTGCCATCAACAGGCGCGACGCCCGCGACTTCTCCTTCTTCTCATCGGCAGCTGCTGCCCAGCTGCCGCCCGGTTCGCCAGGCCCGCTGCTGGCCCCCAGCTTGCGGCAGCGGCACGCTCGTGCGCGGTGCCAGCCCTTGCAGCTGCAGGGGCGGGTGCTGCTGCCCGGCCGTTGCGACGCCGCCAACCGGCACGCTGCGGGTCGGCACCAAGCGGCTGGCGCGGCCACCACCTGCTGCTGCTGCTGCTGCTGCTGCTGCGTCGGGTTCGTCAGCTGCTGCTGCGCACTGACGGCTGCACCGCGGCCGTACCCGACAAGAGCTTTACCGTCACCTATGCGGGGACGCGCGCAATCAAGCAGCAATATGTGTTGAAAAACGGCAAGTACGAGCTGGTCGGAAAAGACCAGATCCCGGGTTGCTGAGGAGAATGACATGAAACTGGGTCGCCTCAATCACATCGGCGTCGCGACGCCGTCGTCGCACCATCGCCGTTGCATCGCGCCGGCCAACCGTCCCCGGTGGCGCGCGCGCGCGCGCGTACGCACCTCGACGCTGACGCATCCGCCGCCTCCTGCAGGGCCCGCGTCGCCGCCGCGGCCGCGCCGCGCTGGTCCGCACCGCGCGAGGATTTCCCGCACCGCGTGCTGGCGCCTGGGAGCCGCACGATGCCGTTAGCCCTCTGATACGTGAGGATCGTCCTGCGACGGCGGGTTTTGAGAGAACGGGTCGTAGGCCGGTGGCGTCTGTTAGAGAGTGGCGCCATAGCCAGTCACCTGCAGCGACAAAGCCGGGAGAGAGAAAGGGCGTCGAGCGGCGAGCTCAGCGCCTCATGCGGATGGGCATGCCGTGCAGGACGTTGCGCGGCGCGTCCCCGCCGCCGTCGCCGGGCGCGTCCAGTCGATGCGGCCCGCCGCACCCGTGCCAGCGCCCTGATCCAGCCCCCAACCGATTGCATATGGCAGGCGGCCTGGCTCCTCGGCCGTCGCAAGTCTGAACGCACACTCTTCGCAGCCTCAGCCGCACGCCCCGGCCATCCCTGCCTCCATGCAGCCCAGGCCCCCCGCCGCTCCTCACCAAGCCGCTTCCCTCCACCCTTCAACCACGAGGGCCAACTTGCAGCCCCGGCCACACACATCCGCCTCAACATGCAGCTGGCTACACCACACCGCTGCCCCCCCAACCCCACAACAGCCTCCCAAACTCCTGCTGCAGCTGACCAGTCAAGCCGTAGTTCCGATGCCACCCTCCTTGGCAAAAGGACCCGCAGCATGCGCCGCAGGAAGGCGAGTCAGGCTTCTCGTCAAAACGCAGGGCCCCAAGGATCTGGTACATGGCGGTGTACGATTTTGGGTTAAAATGAGATGATTTCAATGTGAGATGGACACCAAGGCGGTGATTAATGGTTTGGTACCACAAAGATAGAAATCGGGCGTTAACTTAGGCAATCTCCCTGATTTTCAACCAATGCCGCCGCCGTGTTTGGCGGGCAAGGTGCTCGACGCGAAAGGGCGGGACAGCCTGGAAATTCGGCCTCGGCCAACTATCGGGGGCAATTTCCTGTCGCGCTTCAACACCAACCTGCGTGCGAGTCCTACAAGGCTAGTCAGCTAGCCGTCGGACGCTGCGGGCCAGAGCACCGACGGCGGCCGGGCTGCCGTGCCGTGGCGTGTGCATGGCCGACCTGACGTTTTGGAAGTAGAGCACAAACTCATGCGGCAGCGCCTTGCCAGCGTCTCGAAGGAGCGTCTTCATCTTCTTCTCGCTGATCTTCCTCGTATTTTTGCTTTTTGGTGGGCGCCGGTACCCTGGCCGGGCAGTCGCGCCGGGCTGGAGCTCAGCGCAGGACCGCGAGGGGTTATCCGGGTGTGAGGCCTGCAGCATGGGTGGTTGCGATGGGGGAGACGAGAACCGCGCGGTGTCCACGCTGGCTCCCCGCCTGGCCCTTGAGGCAGTCCAGCGGGACGGCCGCCCCTCGGACCGGCGAGCCATCGAAATCTCCCCCCCAGAACGCTGCCAACGCCCCTGCCCCTTCTACTCGACGCACACCGCTGCTCTGCCCCCTGTCCATCATCACACACAGGCACGCGCACACATCACAGCACAGACATGCACGCAACTCATCATACAAGTACACACTGGACCTCACACACATAACACACACACATCAATACTGCACACACGCACACGCACCTGCAGGCCCTGCCAGGGCAGGCTGCCCCTGAGGAAGTCATGAGCACGTAACCCAGGCTCTCCAGGTCGTCCCGCCGCGACTGCTCATGCCAAGGTGCGTGTTGACACTCGCATACCGCGCGGTGCCCGTCAGGTTCGAAATTGTGTCGACAAGGGCATGCGGCCGCTGTTGGGGCGGAGTTCGGCACGGCTGGGCAGTCTCGCTAAAGGACAGCAGCTTGATCCGAGGGCGCGAGGTTGCGCGGACAGGGGCGCGGCGGGCGGGACGCTGGGTTGCCGCGAGGACGGGCGTACGGCCTGGTTGTTTTCGACAAAGGGTCCTTGTGGACGTGGGTTTTTGGGTCGCGGTACTTCTTGGCCAGACCAAAGTCGATGATGTTCACCTGGGTTGAAGGGCAGCGCGGTGAAGAGGGTATCGGAAGGTGAGCATGTGCTGGACGCTTGGCGCGTGTGCAGGCAGGCGATGTCGTCGTCCGAAAATAGCGCCAGGGCGACCAGCGGCGGGCCGGCATGTGCAATCAGGGCAGGATGATGACCAGCTGGCCGGCCGTAAAACTGCTGCCATGTTTTGAAGCCGCGCTGTGGATGCGAAAAAAAAAACAACCCAAAGCCACACGATATCCTGTGCAACAGCGAAGAGAGCGAGGGGCGTCCAGCAGCGGGCCTGCGTCATGGCCGACGCCTGCCTGCCTGCCTTCCTGCCGGCCAGCTCCTCGAGACGCACCTGGTTGTACCTCGATAGCCGGGCTCATAAAGTTCACGTGAACTCTTTTGGAGTCCCTCGCTAATTAGTGCGCCACTGCACGTAGCTCCACCAGAGATATCTGGTGGAGCGAGGGGAGGGCGGACAAGTACGTATGTGTGTGTGTATGCGCGCGTGCGTGGGCGCGGATGAGTTGAGCCACCCAGGGCTGCTGGCCATCACATCCTCGCATCAGTTCATGACTGGAGCCCTGCCGCTGAGCAACACGGCCCGCCGCGGCCGACCTGTTTCACCATCCTGCTACTGCCGTGGAGCAGCCGCGCAGCGCCATGGCGCGGCCGGCTTGCGGCACGCCCCGCGCTGCGACCCGACCCGCCGCCACAGTCGGACGTGCCGGCAGCACGCGGCGCGTCGCTGCAACGCTCCTGCTTCGGCTGCCGCCTGACCGCGCACCATCTGGACCGCCAGCACCAGCAAGTCATCACGAGCGAACTCCGTGCGGCCCAGTTGAACAGGTCCTCGGCTGGCCGAGGTGACGAGAAAGCCCTTGTCGCCGACTTCGCTGCCATGGCGCCGGCAGGTTGGGGATGCCAAGTGCGATGGCATCCAGCGCAGGTGAACACGCGTGTGATTTACGACCTTGCGCATGCCCTTGGCCTGCGCGAGGTTGACGACTTCGTTGACGGTCCGGTACGGCGTGGTCGCGTCGCCACGGATGTTGACCGGCGGCTGCGGCGTCTTCTGCGCCTCCACGGCCAGGGTGCTGTCGAGCAGGTCGATCGTCACCGGTTGGTCGTTGAGGTACAGGTTGCCGTCCTGCGGTGCGCATGGCAAGGGCGGTGCGGGCGCCGCGCGAGCCGAGGATGGTGTCACGCTCGCACCAGTTGAAAACCGGGTCGCCGCCCGGCCTGGTGACGCGCAGTGCGGCGCGGCGCAGAGCCTGCCCTCGGCTCGTCACCAGCGTCGTGCATGCACTCAGACTAGACGTGCCGCGCCACTCAACGGCGCATGTGCGATATCGCGCATGCGCGCGCGCGGTGCGACGCTCGACACCTCCTGCCGCAGGAACATCTTCACCTCGCCCGCGCCATTGACCTGCGGGGTCACTTCCAGCTTGATCCCGACCTCCTCGCGCTGAACGGTGCGAAAGGCATTTTCGAAATTGTCGCCCAGCTTTTCGCCCGTGGCGGTACTTGTCCGACGAGGAATTTCGAGGACATTGCCGCGCGCTCAGCGATAGCGGGGTGCGCCGGAGCCGGCGCCCCACTGCGCCGCCGCTGCGCGACTCGCCGGCTCACGCCCGTGCGCTGGCGCCTTGTGCCGCGATCCCAAAAGCAGCAGCCATCGACGCGCTCAGCGTTGAGGCCTGCTCGCCTGCACAGTTGGCGCAGGATGATTTTTGGCTCGGTCTACGGCTGTTGAGGTTTGCGAAGCGTAACTATCGAGCCGAATTCATATGATTGACACTCTCAGTCACACTGCTGAGCTTGATTGCAGGCCACCCTTCTGACGATGATCGCTGCTGCGCAATGCTCCGGATTATCAGCGCCCACCGGCGTCATATAAAGGACTCCTGTAATCCTGTTGGCCAATGCACGTCTGCACAAGCCACCCCGATCGCTGCAGCCGGGTGACAGCTGCACGGGGCGCCAGTACAGAGGCGAGCCCGCCAGCCCATGGCGCCCGGGGCCTACCCCCCGGCAAGCCGCCGACGCCCGGCTGTCTGGCCCGGGTCAGGTTGAGAGTATTGCGGCTCCAGATTCCGGGACCAGCTGTGCATGCAAGGAGTTATCGCAATGCGGCGGCGCGAGGGTCCGAGTCATGTTTCTAACATCAGGGTTGCTGTTTCCTGCTGCTCAGCAACATCGGAGCGAGCCTCATGTGCCCGACTTTTGCTGTAGCTACCTGGACCCAGGTGTTTTATACCAGCAGACCGGATGTAAGTGTTTACCTGGATAATGATACGACTACACGTGTAGCAAAAATACGGTTTACCGGTACGCATATTATGACCCACTCGCAACCGTACACTTGCATGAGCTACAATTCTCCTGTACGGCTACGCCTTGAGCTGCAAACAATTACTCCACGTTCAGCTAGTCGGCCGCCTTCCACAGCAGCGCATGCGCTGTATCTTGCCGCCCTTGACCGAGTACACCGCCATGATCCGCGGCCGCACCGCCGGGCAGGCCAGTTATGCGTCGCGGTCCCCACCGTGTCGCCGCACGCGATTCGCCGATGAGCTGCGTGCCCGGGCGTCTCGAAGCGCTTGGCGTACCGCGGCCGCAGCTCGGCGGATGACGAGGCGATGACGGCGCCCGTCTCGGTGTCCAGGGCCTGGGGGATGGTGTTTCATGCGGGTGTGTGGGCGCTGCACAGGTGTCCGGATGGTCGACGCTGGCCGGCGAGCAGCTTACTGGCCGGCAGATTGCGGCTGGCGCGCACTGGAGGCTTGCAGAGTGGGCCCAGTCTCGCTGCTGTTGTGGCGGCAGGCAGTCTGTGAGGCGAGCTGTCGAAAGCGAACGATTGTTGCTGTCGATGTAGGCGTGCGGGTTTTCCAGCGAGTAGGGCGCAGTGCAGGACGCAATGCTCCCCTCCTCCATAGGGGTGATAAATCGGCGGTACACGTATCCAGTGTCGTCGCCCTTGAACCGAGTGTGCAACCCTGCTACCCACCACCACGTCGTCGGCCATCACGGCCATGACGCCTCCAAGTCACGCGCGTGTACGCCTCGAGGTGCAGTATTGCGCGGCGTGCGCATCGCACGACGGTGCCGGCCGGCGGTGCGACCGACCTAATTGTTCGGCTTGAGCGGATTAGGCAGCATGCCCATAGGAAGGCCGTTGAAACCTTGAGGCTCGTGCCGAAGGACAATTCAGAGCAGGTTGCACCTCGCGCGGGGCGACCTCCTTGCCGGCGCAGCTTCGATTGCGGACCCGCCGGACCTGGCCCTGGTCAATCGTGCCCGAGCCCCCTGCCCACCTGCGCTGCACGACGTTCCGGCCTCGTCCGACATGCCGGCAGATGTCACAATAGCCTCCGATAGTGCGCCGGTAGCGGCTACGGGTGTCGTGGCTGCTCGCTAACGCAGGTGACGGCGCAAGGAGCACCAGGCAGCACGCGCGGTGGCGATCGGTAGTCATATGCATGCTGAACGCGCATGATGTCCTGGTGTAGCCTGTCCGGGCGTTTAATCGATCAAGATTGAATGTTTGATGAGTGCCACTGATTGCTCCAAATCCGCGGATCAGAACATCAACTCCAGTCTCCCGACACGGTTGGCGATCAGCCCGAGCTGCAGACCATTGAGAGCATGAACACTCGTAAAGTTAATCGTACCAGATAGGCCAGCCTAGCTGCAGCCTTCCCATTCCTGCAGCATTGCTGAAGGCGACGGCGCTGGCCAGCCTGCACTTGCAGCACCGCACCGGTCGCCTGGATGCAATTTGCCGGCAAGAGACACTGGAGCCTGCCAGGCACGGTCATCTGCCCACCGAGCGTTCTTCGGCCAGCAATGCGCTTATGGCAGAGCGCGCAGGCGGTCTCGGCCAGCAGCGCAGCGTGCTTGCTCAGGCTGTGCGCGACGATGCACCACTTGCGGCGGCGCGGAGCCGTCGGCGCCTGCGCCGCAGCCTTCTGAGCATGTAGCGCCTCTGACGCTGCCGACGGTGCCGCCCATGGAAGCGGGGCGGCAGTCGCGGGGCCTGCCACTACGGCGTTGCAGCCTCAACCAGGCGGCAGCAGCGGCAAATCGGCGGATTGGCACCGGACAGCCGGCCCCGACGGGGCGGACGCTTTCCCTGCACCAGCCGCCATCCCTTCCACAGCACATTCGGCCCCGTGATCAAGCCGACGGCAGCGCCCCCGCCGCCGGCCACGGCGCCACCGCGCCGCCGGCGCCGCATGCGCGCCCGATGCCAGCGACGAGCGCGTCAGTGCCGCCAGCCGCTGGATCGCCGGAGGAGCTCGCTGCCGCGCGCGTGGCGGGCCTGGCGTCCCTGAGGGCCAGAACCCGCGCTTGGGCGAGGCGGCCCTGCTCACGGCGCGATCGCGATCGCCGGCGAGGCGCCTGCAGCACGACCTGGTCCGCCTGACCCACCGCCTTCCTCTTGCGGGCTCGCCCGTCCTCTCCCATATCCCGGCCCATGACCAATCCCCATGCGCAAAGTGCCTCCCCTGGCACGGCAAGCACCACGTGGCGCCGCAGCGCCAATTTGTCCGGCCGGAAGGTCAGGCGCGATGGGGCGGCGGCTCGCCTTGACCGCGAAATAACCGAAGAGGATCGCGGCGAGGAGGAGCGCCAACCTTGGCGCGCCCTAGCCGGGGCGAACGGGGGGTCGGGGCGCTGCGCGTGGGGCCAGCGCGTTGAGTGCGGGGACCTTGAGGAAGGCGAGGACCAGCACGAACATGCACGACATGTTGGGTAGAGCGTCACAAGCGGCACGCGCCAACGCGTGTGCGCATATGTGTTTGGTGAGTGTCGAGACTCCTTGCAAGCCAAGCTTGATCAGCGTGCCGCATGCAGGGCTCTTGTGTTTTGCGGCAGCCCTCCAGGCCCACCCTTCTCCTCACTTCTTCAGACCCTCAGGCACTTCAAGAGCTGGACTTCGACTGGTCAATGCCCATCGAGGCCGTGCTGGCCGCGGTGCCCCGCATCGCTGCCATCGTGGCCGAGGAGGCCGCGCGCGCGCACGGCCTGGAGGGGCCGCCGCCGGCGCCGATCGTATCCATGCGCACCCCCTACAAGGCGCGAGGCCTCCCGCATGCGCGTGCCTGAAGACAGCCCGGCAGCCTCGCGGGCGCTCTGGCCCTACGTCGCGTCGCGCCCGTTGGCCCTGCCTGCAGCACGTTGGAATGGCTGATGGGAGCACGCGTGGTGCAGCAAGCACCTGCAGCCTGCTTGTGGATGCTTCCCGGCACCGCGTGCGCCAGCTTCATACCTTGCTGCCAACTCTACACCGACCCCCCAGGTCCACCTCAACTTCCCGGGAAGTTGATCGCACCGAGGATCGACGCCGCGCCCGCAAGGTGGTCGAGAACCGCTCGCCGCGCTGACCTGCCGGGCCTGCCGCCGCTGGCGCAGCGCGGGACGAGATACCGTCGCAGCAGGCGCTGCAGCGGGCCGAGGCGGAGCTGCGGTCGCTCAGGGCTGAGGAGGCGCGGCTCGGGCGCTGGCAGCGGGCCTTGGCGGCGGCGGCGGCGGCAGCGGCGGCGCCGGCGACGTCGTCACGGGCGGGGACGAGGCGGCGGAGGGCAGCGACGGCGGCGGCGCGGCTGCGGGCGAGCAGGGCGGCGAGCCTGGTGGCGGCGCGGGGCTGGAGGGCGGCGGCGCCGACATCGCAACAGCTGCAGCGCCGCGGCAGCGGCAGCGGCAGCGAGGTCGGCGACGGCGGCGGCGGCGGCGGCGACCCCCAGGGCGGCGACCCGCTGCTGGCGTCGCTGGATTGGGAGGCTGTCGTCGACGTGCCGCACGGCAGCCTGCGCCTGCCCGGCTGCTACAAGGCGCCCGGATGGACAAGGACCCGGACGGGTGCTGGACAAGGCTACAGCGTGGTGGAATGGTGGGCAGACGTTACCCAGTCCGAGGGGCAATCAGAGACGCTTCCATCTGTGTTCGCGTGCCCGTGTTGCCTGGGCGACGCATAGCCTGCCATGCCGCCTTCGCGTGCAACGAAGGCCAGCCCGCGCCCGCGCCGCCGCTGTCCCTTGTTGTGCTAATAGAGAATGTGCCGTGCTGCAGCGGCGCCGGCACACCGGCCGGCCTGCCGAGTCCTTACTTGCCCTCGGTATCCACATTGCAGGCGGCCGGATGAGGGCGGTGACAGGGGCGGCGGCGCGTGGTACAAAGTACCGCTGACGCTGGAGCTCTGCGCACTGCAGCATCCACCAGCCGCCAGGAGCAGGTCGCGGAATGCGAGCCGGCAACGGAAATCATCGAGGGTTCCCACCAGCTTGAGCAGCTCGCGGATTTCAGAGGCAGTTGCGGCCTTGGCGCGGGCAGACAGGCGGAAACCGGACGACGACATTTTTCTCGCTCCATGATCGGGGTGGGGCGATGCAATCAGCTTGGCCGATATATGTCAATAGTGTGTGTGTGTGTGTGTTTGACCTGCAGGCAGTGTGCACGTGTACGCGGTACGAAGGGGCCGTCCATTGAGCGCGCAAGCCGTTGGTGTGGCGCCTGACAGAGGTCAAGGGGCGGTTGCCAAGGCCATCGCGCCTGGAGGTGCGCTCAACCTGCGCACGGCAACACGCCCGCGTGGCAGTGCTTGCATCTCAGCTGCCGTCTCGGCCCTGAAGTCGCGGCTGCGCCCAGGTTGCCCTGGATTGAGCTGTCGGCCAGCAAAAATGTGGCACCCACCGCGGCCCCCTTTGACCCTGCCCCTGGCGCAGGACATCGAGCGCAAGCGCACCACCAACGCGGTGCGCAACAGCGTCAAGCAGGCCAGGAAGGCAATCAAGGCGATCTGCAAGGAGCTCGGGCTCGAGCCGCCCCAGCAGCACCAACCGCAGCCGCAGCAGCAACAGCAGCAGCAGGAGGGCAGCGGCGGCGCGGGAGCGCCGCAGGCGGCGCAGCAGCAGAAGGAGCGCGTGTTGAAGCTCGCGAGGCGGCGGCGGCGTCGATGGAGGAGCAGGCGCGGCGCGCGGAGTGAACGTCGGTTCCGATGGTGTCGGAATTGCGGAGAATGAGGCGGCGCGCGAAGACCTGATCGTCGCGCCAGCGCGCCTGGCTGGCGCAGCGCGACAAAAGCCCGCGAGCCCGGCCATGCCGCAGCTGCGAGGGCCGCCCGCGCTGCGGCTGCCGCCTAGAGCGCAGCCGCCGCCGCCGCCGCCGCCGCCGCATCAGCAGGTGCAGCAGTAGGGGTCTTGGTTCTCGGGGCGGCGAGCGGATGGACACGGCATATCTCCTGGCTGTCTGTGGCCGTCCTCTGGGGCTCCGGCCCAGCTCCTGCGGCCGCAGGCTGGCCATCCTGCTGCCACCTCGGTCCTCTTTTCCAAGTGCAGTCTCATCGCAGCCGCCCCTGCACCATGTATGGCATGCGGCTCTCTGTGTGCATTAGTGCAAATTGACAGTTGTAACTGGCTGATGCGCATGGTGCAATCTTGGGTCCCATGCAGCATCAGTGCCTCTTGTCGCTCATTCGTCTCTTGGGTATGGTGTATCGAAGAAGGCCATTGCTTGTGGCGTTCAGGGAATGGCTTATGGAGAAACCATTGATATAATGGTGTTAAATATCCTACCCTGCAGGTCACATCATTTCGGTTCGGCACGGTCCGCAAGTGTGAGTTGGTCTGACGCCTCAGGAGCGAGATGAAGGTACAAGGCCGTGGACGGTAGTCTAGCGGGGTCTCACTCGGTGGAGGACATTCTGGAGGTGCGCGAGGGGCTGACCGCGACCCCCCGAGATCGGAGCTTACGAATTGATTGCGATAGCAGCCTCGTGTGGCCAACGCGGGAAACTGTCAGCACGCAAAATCCATTCCAGCTCATTGGACTGACGTTTCACGCTCACGCGGATGCGAAACTGGCGCTGGGCTCGTCACGCAATGAGGCTGTTCCACTGACCCAGCGCGAGCGGGAATGTCTCGTGTGGGCTTCTCGCGGCAAATCAATGGAAGCCACCGCAATGATCTTGGGCATCACGCCGCGAGCGGTGAAGTTTCATCTCGATAATGCGCGGGCAAGCCTCGGCGCTGATACGCTGCCGCAAGCCGTCGCGATTGCTCTTCGCGGAAGGACGATATCATGAGACGGCCCATGCCGCCCTCTAGTTTTCACATCATTTCTGCTTCCCCCTTGGCTAGCACACACGCCCACACTGCACACGCACATACACAACCTCAAATGTGTGCACGTCGATGGATTGCCCATGCAGGTGCGTGCACACACAGTCGCACACACACACACACACACACACACACACACACACACACACACACACACGCATACACACACAGACACACAAACACACAACACACAAAACACACACAACACACACACACACCAGAGCACAATCTCATAGCAACACACGCCGTCCCCCCCTCACCAGGAGCACATCACCGACCCCGCGAAGCTGCGCGAAGTCAAGCGCGTCCTCTACGGCTCCAACGAGGGCGCCCCTGTCGCGCCCCTCCAGCTGCCCCCCGAGGCCGCCGCCGCCGCCATCGGGTCCGCGCGGCCGTTTGACCTGCAGGCTTATGCATTCAGGGCGGCCCCCGAGGAGCTGCGGCCGCCGCGGGTCGTTAGGATCGGGATCGTCCAGAACGCGGCACCGGCCCCGACGACGGCGCCGTTTGAGGAGCAGCGGCAGGTGCGAGGTGTCGGGGGCGAGGGGCGCTTGCTGGCGCATGTGTCAGGGGACGGAGGGGGCGAGTGTGAAGGGGCTGCGCCTTCACAGCCGTGGGCTGGCCCGTTGAGGGGCCGCCATGGGGAGGGCCGGCAATGGGCCAGCTGCAGTGCCTTGACAAACAGCACAGCACAGCACAGCTGAGCGCAGCACCCGTCTGCTGGGGTCCCTTGCGTCCTCCGAGTAAAAGGCTGGGCAGCAACACGTCGGCAAGTGGATATGTGGGCACATATGCATGCACTTGCGTGCACAAACCCACACACACTCTCTGTCTCTGTCACATGCACACACACCACATCTACACACACTCATGCTTGCGTGTGTGCACGCACGCTCAACCCCCCTCTATCTCACACGCACACTCGGGACGGTACGTTTGAAACGAAACTTGATTGATACCGTCCCCGGACGCCATCCCATGTCCCAGACCCTCAGATCGCGGCGAGGAGATACAACGCCGCCGGCGAGCGTGGGTCAAAATCCTCTTCCTGCAGGACGCATGGCGGCGCCCGCAGGCGCGAGCTGGCGCCACGCGCTGTGTTGCCCACAGGCTCCCATCCGTCTACGCCAGCTGAAGATGCTGGGGTTCGCTGTCGCCGTGGCGATCGAACGATCGTGGCACATCCACTCGATCCGGTGCATGTTCCCACGGCACTCGCCGCGGCAGCCGGTCCAACCCTCTTCCTGGCCGGCGCCCCCTTTTCGACAGGACGATGCCGTCGTGTTCGCACCTCGGGCAGGATGCACGCGCGACTGGCGATCGCGACCTCGGCCCCTCCACGCGCTGCTGCGTGCCTCGCGCGCCGCAGGGGCATGGTGGTCGTCAGCCCATCCTGCGAGCGGGACGAAGAGCACGCGACACGATATTTAACCGGCCGTGGTCATAGGCAACAACGGGAACGTCATCGGCTTGCGTCGCAGGTTGTGTCTGGGACGAGAGGGCAGCTGCGGCCTGCGCCAGCGGTTGTCCGGCGTGGTGCTGGTTGTCCAAATGATAGTATTTGTGCTGAAGTGTGCGGCGTGAGTGCGGGCACGGCGCGTCCGGGCGTGGGAAACGACGATCGCAAGGTCGGGAGCAACGCCCGGTCTGGCCTGGTTGTGAGTGATGTTCGGAACACACCAGGCTTCAACCAGGAGAAACAACAATGCAGTCGCACGCACAGGCGGCATGACATGACCCTTGGTCTTGGGAATCCTCCACATCACTTTGTGCTCTGCACACCTCCCCTGGCCCCGGACACAACGCGGCCTGCTGATGCAACCCACCCTCTTGTCCTGCAAGCCCGTGCCACCCACCTGCTCCCTGCGCCCAAGCTGCTGCGTCGCGCCCGCCGCCCACCCGCTGCCGGCCCGTTGTCCATGTTGCAC
>NNCB01000991.1:0-12838 GCA_002317545.1 Scenedesmus quadricauda | reverse complement strand
GAAAGCGACGAAGCTGGTAACAGGCACGGGAGCCCGGGTCGACCGGGGCTGCGGCTCGGATTGCAAGGGCGCGCTGTCGATGGAGGCGGCGGTGAATCCGGGCGCCGCGCTGACCGACTATTTGCCAGCAGGGCTCTACACCGGCTGATCCTTGCGTCGACTGAAGGGCACCGGCGGCGACGCGCATGGGCATTGTGCAAGGCTGTCGGCGGCGCCCTGCGCGGGCGTGCCAGCACGGGCCGGCGGGCACGCGGACAAGGTCTCGCCGCGCTGATGGTCGCGGCGAGCGGGACGTGGCGGCAGATGCGTCGGAGGAGCTGCGGCCGCGAGTCGAAGGGGACCTAGACAGCTGGGTCACCAAGCACGGCGGCAGCGGGCCGCCGGGCGCCGAGGGCGGCGGCGCGGCGGCGGCGGTGGCTGGCGAGCGAAGGCCGGCCCGGCTGGGCGGAAGCCCGCGCCAAGGAGGGCGGCGGCAGTGCTGCAGCGCCAGCCAATGGTGCGGCGGCAAAGGGAAGCGGCAAGGCAGAGCAGCAGCCAGCGGCCAAGAAGGCGCGGAGAAAAAAGGGCTGATGCCGTCGCCATCGAAAAATGTAACAAACAACCAATCGATGTGATCGCTGTGTTGGCGCTCGCGGGTTGACTTGCGGCATGGTTTGACTGAATCTTGGCGTTGGGCGGTGAATTAGCCAATCTTTCACAACATCCTGGGTTCTTTTGTATCAAGACAATATATCAGTATGACAGCACTTGTGCTTGGGATCAGCAGGTTTGCACGCAGGATGTCCACGCTGACAAGGACAGGCATGGCGCCACGGCGGCACCAGACCCTCCGCATCACTCACCTCACTTGAGCATGTCAGTTGGGTTGCATAGAAGCAGGTCAGCAACGACTAGCTCTGCACTCCCGCGTGCTTGCTTGCAATAACTGCGCTGTTACATGCGACGGGATGGTCAGCCGGGGCGCGCCGACAGAGCGCCGCACAGTTTTTCAGTCAAGCAATCCCAGGTTGTTTTTGAGGAATGTAGTCGTTCTTTGCAGCTTCTCTTGTGTACGGCTCAAAGACAAGGTGTCCTGGGCCTTAGCCATTGTAGAAATAAAGAGCGTAATAAATGCTATATAAAGTGCGCGCATGACTATAATCTTAAGTTAAAGGCATGCAAATGTGGCTGAATTGACCTTGAAAAAACCTTAAAGACGCTTAAAGATTAGCATACGAAGGGCGACCTCGTCCGATTATGACGCATTGCACAATAAAATGGATGCCCTAGACTGGTGCCAACGAACGGGCGCCGCAGAGCGCCGGGGCAAGGAACCGAACGACAATGCTGTATCACGCTTTCGAAATGCAGAAGAACTGGCTGGCGGGCGCGAGCGCGCTGCCACCGGGCGGGGGCGCAGGCGATGCAGCGACCCGGCAACTGCGGTGGCGGATGAGGACGGCGGCGGGCCGCACTGTTCGCGTCGCGGCTGGTCAAGGAAATCGCGATCTATTGCGCGGGCCATCCGCACAATCGGACTCATGGGCGCGCACACCATTCCCGGGTCGGCACTATCTTTCGAGCTCACCGCCGGCGCCGCCCCCGGGATCGGGCAGGTCAGCCACTCGGGGCGGTTCGCGAGGTCCCAGCCGCGGATGTATTGATGCTGGGCGCATCTCGTCCACGGGGCCACAGCGCATTCGGGCCTGGTATTTGGTCAGCACGTCGGTAACGCCCTTGTAGGCGCGAAATAGCTTCTCCGCTCGATCGGCGCGTCGCGGTTCCGCGGTCCAGTCGTTGGGGAAGGGTGTGTAAGGCGTCGGCTGGCAGGCTGGGGTGGGGGGTGCAGCACCCCCACCCCGTGATCACATGTGATCAAGGCTGTTTCATCGTCACTCTGCGCAGCTGCGATGGTATGAGCCCCTGGGATCACTCTTGCAGCCCACCAGCAGTCGCAGCATTCGCAGCTGTTGTCGTCGTCGCCGACACGGTATGACGTCATCGTGCTGGGGGGGGGGGATGTGGGAGAGGGAGGCTGGGTCGGTAGCAGTGCGGCAGGGGTCGGGTGCCGATGTTCAGACCGACTCCACGTCAACGCTGAGGCGGATGGGAGTGGAGCAGGTTTGCAGGAGCGAACATGCAAGTCGAGGCTGCAGCGTTGGCGGCTCCAGGCCATGCCCGTGCTGCGGCAGACAATTGGGAGCGAAGATTGCGCTGGGCACCGCTCATTCCGGTCGACGCCCAGCCCTACGACCTGCTCCCCAAAAATCACCCATGCCACCGCCTCTGGGCCCGACTCACTTGCGTGACGGCACCGCAGACCCCCACGCCCTTCTGGTGGACGTGCAACATGACCTCGGTCGCCAGTTCTCGCGATTCTTCTGAAAGATGTTCTGCAGAACGAGGGTTTTGGCCTCGGGCGGGTCAAGCGGCGGGTGTCGGTGTGTCACGGACATGTCCTTGTTTCGTGAGGACGAGTTGGCCATCGAGGTACTTGGCTTAGGTAGGTGCTCGACAAGGGGTGCCTCATACTGCGAAGCATACCCGAGATTCAGACAGGTTTCAATGCAGCCAGGCTGGTCCCGCCCTACTCAGGATACTGTACGTCCAACACAGCTTACACTTAAGGGGCTATCACCCGCTATGGCTCAGCTTTCCAACTGATTCAATTTAATGTGTCTTTCTAAAAACAGTCCTACAACCCCAAAGCTGCACGCAACTCTGGTTTGGGCTTGTCCCCGTTCGCTCGCCACTACTTGGGGAATCCGCCGCACCATCAAACACCGCGGGCAGCTCCTGGATGCGCGGGTGGTGCTCTGTCGCGCCGGTGTATTCAAATGAGTGCTCCTTCGAGGGCCGGGTGGGGTGGGGCGCGGGGGTCGGTGTCGGGATTTTGGACACCGGGCGTGCATGGTACAGGAATCGCATGACCAGCGTCTCGCGCCGGATCCGCGTGGGCGCCAGATTGGCACGGCAATTGTATAATATCTTATGTTCCCGAGTGTTCCGCTCAATGCTGTAGCGGTGGGGACACCCTTCCTCGCTGATGTCCCCCTGCCCCCACCCCGGGAATCGTGCCTGCCCTTCACCGACGACATCTACAGCACCGGTGGAGAGGTGCGCCTGCAGCGTCGTTCTGACACCTATTTCGACGTCATCGACCAGCGCATCCCCGACCATGGCGAGGACGTTGCGCGCCTGCGCAAGAACAAGATCCTGATCGACGCCGACCCCGAGACCAAGCAGCGCAAGCTGCTGCAGATCCTGCACCCAGCGCGGTCGTGCCCGCGAGCCAATGGGACGGCTCAACGCAAGGCCAATCGCGAGCCCTGACCACGGTGGCCGTATGCACGCCGCGCTGCAGCACTCCAGGCTCCGGCGACCGCGCAGCCCGGCGGCGGGCCCGCCCCCGCATGGGCACTGGCAGCGGCGCATGCAGCGGTGCATCCAGTGGCGCATTCAGCGGCGCATGCATTGACGCATGCAGCGGTCGGGCCTGCGGCGATGCCGCCGCGCATGCAGCAGCGCATACAGCGCCGGGGCCGGCAACGCACGAGCGGCGCTCACGGATTCCAGCGCCACGGCTTGCCATTCCAGTCGCTGCCGTCTTCGATCCTGGAGCATCGACTGCTTGAGTGTTCCGGCCGCAGACGAACGACGTTCGGCAGGCTCTCGCCAAATCGCGCGCCAAGATGCTCACCGCGCAGCCGCTGCATGGCGAGGTGCGTGACGCGAGGCGTGTGTGTTGCAGTGTGTGTGTGGTGGGGGCCTGCGAGCTGCCAGGCATCTGGCCATGCCCCTTCATCTTGTCTGCACACTGGTTCTGCCACGCCGGTCGGGCTGCTCGAGCCAGGTGCGACCCCGCAAGGTAGGCTGGGTGATTACTCTCGCCTGTTACTGCGCAGCCCACCGGTCAGGATCGACGCCTATCTTCAGCTTCGAATTTTCCATCGCTCGTCGTCCTGTTCGACGGCGAGTTCGACGAGCTTTTCGCGATATTCGGCAGCCTTGTCGACGAGGTCGGCAGGGATGTCCTCATAGAAGAACTCGGCGCCGAGGCTTTCGTCCTTCCAGATGATCGCGCGTTCGTTGACGAGGTCGACCAGACCCTTGAAGTCCGATTCCGCGCCAATGGTCCTGCATTGTCATCGAGGTGCAATAGGGACGTGCGGGCAGGCTTCACGACAGGCACTGGGCAGCGCTCCCAGCAGCAGCACCCAACCGTCAGGGTCGGCATCAACCGTTTCGGCAGCGGGGCTGCTCACTTACCTTCCAAAGTAGCTATTGCCGAAGCTGCTCATCATTACCGAGCAGCAAATATCCGCGCTGTGTGCATAGCGGGGTGAATTGCGTTTTTAGCGACGACCACAGCACCTACAGGGATTTGCCCCAGAACGCCGGTAGGACAGGCGTCCGGCATAATGACCCCATCGATCAATGTAGGTGTTTTCATCAACACGTCCATTGTATCCAATACTTCATTTACATTCTGCTTCTTCATCCGATTCCGTACTGGTGAATTTTATGTTTAAACTCGAAGGCAACACCCTGACGGTTACGGCGTACGGCTCCAAGCCGTGATGTTATTACCTAGATCGAGGCGATGCCAGTTGAGCAGCTAAGTGATACGTATTGTACATGCACAACCAGCGTGCACAGGTCGGCGTATTCTCCGCCAACAGCAATCGGCTAAATCCGAGCTGCCCAGGTACTGTAAGCTGAAGGCGTGCCTGGTGACATGAGTCGGTGAGAGGGGTGATGCTGCCCGCCGTCTGCTTGGACCCATGTATAAGTGCTGCCACTGCCATTGTCAAAAGCCGATCAGCTATGCGCCTGCTGTCCTACATCTCGTACTCCATATTGCAGGCCTTCATCAGTGAACCATACGAAACGAACAACGGTGCCCACCTGCGATCTCGGTGTTCTGCTTTTTGCTATGGCGTCGCGCAATCACTTGTGGACCTCCACCGGCTTCTTGGGCTCTGTGCTCAACCTCGCACGAGGAACGCCGGCGCGCGTGACACGTGTGCGCCTGCTGGGCGCGCCAACGCCTCCGTCACAACAGCATCGCGCTGTCGACGTCAGATACCCATGCGGCTGCAGTCCACGCGTCAACGCTTACCAGGCGCTTCCCAGCGCGTCGTGCGTCGGCAGAGCGGCACTGGCAACATTCGCAGCTCAAAGCGGCCCTTGAGCATATGCAGCAGCTTCCCGCCGGCAGCTGGCCGGGCATCACGTCTCTGCAGCTCGATTTACAGATCTTGGGCCTGTGGCCCACGCAGCTGCTTGACGCCGCCGTCGCGGCGACGGCGCGGCTGTGCCCCCACCTACAGAGCACGGAGGGGCTGCCGCTCGCGCCAGCGCCGCTGCGAGCGCTCGCGTCGGCGCCTTCCACTTCAATGGCGGGTCGGAGAGTACGCGCAGGTTCCCGATCCAGAACGGCGTCAGCTCCTGGGTGAAGTACGCGCGCACGCTGGGCGACAGGTCCACCTTGTCCAGGAAGCGCCGCGCCGTCTCGCCGCGCGCTTCCTCCTTGATCTCCTCCAGCACCGTATTGATCTGCCGCCGCGACTTGCGGTTGAGCTGGGCGATGGGGCACCACCGCATCGCTGTTCCCCGCCTGTGCGCCTGTACCAGCGCTGTTCTCGGCCGACTCCTCGGCCTGCTGCTTCGACTCACCCGCGGCGATGCGCTCGGCGATCACTTCCTCCCGGCGCTGGTCGAACACGTCCGAACAGCGCTTCAGGAACAGCATGCCGAAGATGTATTCCTTGAACTCGCTGGCATCCATCTTGCCGCGCAGGATGTCGGCGGCCTTGAAGAGGTGTCGCTGCAAGTTGGGGCCAGTTATGTGGCATTTTCCATTTGCCGGATACTCGCCAGCAAATCATTAAACCGCTTTTGCAGGCCATGTAACTCATGCTCCTGCTGCGTTAGTTTTACTTTGTTGGCCTCTATCTCTGCTTCATCGCCGGCTAAGGCGGCTCCGGCCAGTCTTCATATTCGAGGTGCCTCAGCAAGCCTAAATCCACCGCCGCGCCCGCGCTGGCGGCACCGGCAAGGCCGGTGACACTCGACGCCGCCGACCTTGAGGCATGGATGGACGGCTATCTGCCCTACGCGCTCGAACGCGCGCGCATACCCGGCGCAGTCGTCGTCGTGGTACGCGGCGATCAGGTCGTGCTGCAAAAGGGTTATGGCTTTGCCGATGTCGCCAAGCGCGCGCCGGTGCTGCCCGAAACCACCATGTTTCGTCCCGGATCAGTGTCGAAACTGCTGACCTGGACCGCGGTGATGCAGCAGGTCGAGGGAGCTGGAGATCGACGGGTCACCCTACTTTTTGTACCCTGGCCGCGATGGGCCTGGTCAATTTGATGGTGTCCATCTTCGGCATGGATGCGCCGGACCGCACCTGCCTGGTAGACCTGGCTGCCCTGACGGAAGCTGCCCGCGATGCGCTCCCTGCGCGTGGGACTTGGGCCAACCTCTCAAACGACATCTCGCCCGCCGAGCTGGCGCGCGGCGCGGCGAGCCTGCGTGCGTGGGCGAGGGTGGACGCGGCTGCGGTCCCTCTCCGTCGGGGGAACGTGAAGCCCGCACCCACGTTGATCTGGGTGACGGCGCGCTGCCGGTCCGGGAAGCCGGCGGTGAAGGCATCTTCCACCCGATCCACGGTCCCTGCGGTATCGGCCAGGAACGTGACTTCGCGGTTGTTGAACTGCGTCAGGTAGTACGCGGAACGGTAGGCGGCCAGGCATCGTGCCAATCGAACGTCCCGAAGTTGGTCCCCGCGAAGCACGATGGCCCGGCATCGAAGACACCTATAGCGAGCAGATGCCGGCGGCTCGGCCTTGGCGAAGCCACGATCTTGTGGCCCCCGGCCTGTCACCGGAATCAGGCTACGGCTGTAGGCAAATCCCGCACCGTCGTGCTTTGATCTTCCAGGGCTCCTCGTCTGGATCGACGATGTTGATCGATGACACGCCATCCTCGGACGGCTGCATAGGCGTATTTTCTTCGGTCAAGACCCGGCCTTTTTCTGCTCTTTCGGGAGATGGATTTGGCCTAGCCGATGACGGGTGGAAAGACCAGCGATTCGGTCATTTTCCGGCCAAATTTTTGCGGGGAATGAAGGCAGGAAAAGCGGAGGAAAACAGGAGTGACGGCTGGATGAAAAGTAAATAGTTCTCGATCATTGGCTTTCCGAGCTACGTTCGTTTAAGGATTGCAGTTGCGGGGACAAACGGGCTGCATCAGTGCGTACCGCTTCCCACGGCATGCATATGCATTCGGCCACATGCAGTGTGTGAGTGTGGCAAGAGCGACCTGCTGACAGTGAGCGGTTTTGAAAGGGGATGGCCGCGGTCCCTGCTGCACGCAGGTGTAGAGGGCGTTGCACCAGCACTGCACGATGGCTGTGATGCCTTCCATGAACGGCAGCCGCGTGAAAGCGGCAACTCCTGGCAAGGGTGGCTGCTTGTCCGTGGAATTTGTGCGCTATTCAGGCTCAATGTTGGTCGCAGCAATTTTAGGTCTTGGTGCCGTCGTAAGCAGGGTAAGACTGGCTGAATTGCTACCGCCCGTAATGGCCAGGGGCGGCCTGCAAGACTTTGACACTCAGACCACACGCTGAGGTCAGGTGCTACTATGGCCAGCTGAGCTACGGGCGCTGGCTCCCAGAACGAACATCAAGAAGAGAATACCGGATTTCCGCGGATAGGAAAGTAAAAACCGATGTTCCGATTTCATACTTATTTGTTGCACACATGGAAAAACTAACCTCTAGCCAATGTACCCATTTTAAAGAGTATCTTGCCCATGGCCCCGCCTCTGCACTTCTAGAGTTGCCACCCGGTGCTCTTGCGCTCATATGCTCGCACCTGAGTGCGGGGCAGCGGGCTGCCACACGCGCGACCTGCTCGCGCCTGCGGCGCGCGGCCAACGCTGCTGTCCAGCGGTCGTGCTGGCGCTGTCGCCCGCGGACCCGCCGGCATGCCCGCGGCCACGCGGCGTCCCTGCCCGTGTGGTTCCCCGCGGCGACGCGCTTGATGCTGCGCGGCGCGGGCAGCGACGAACGCGCGGAGGCAGGCATAGATGCACCTGCGGCACCTGCCGCACGGCTGCTGGTCTGCCATCACTGAGCTCCTGTCGACCACAATCTCTGCCGCAGACGAACGCGCGCCGCGGCGCTTGCGGCGGCAGCGCGTCGCTCTGATCCCCGGCGGAGGCCGCCGATGCCCGACGCGATCGAGCAGCCGCGCACGCTCGCTTCTGTTCCCGGTGACTGCGGCGGCTGAGGCTGGCGCTGCCGTCGCCGCCAGTGCCAGCCGTCGTGGCGGGGGCATCGCCGCGCTGCAGGAGGCTGTGTATGACCCAGACGCAGAGGAAAGACCGCAGCGGCGCGACGTGTGTGCAGCCCTCTCCGCCCTCACAGGGCTGGTTGAGGTGTCACTATCATCCATGCGGCTGTCAAGCATTGACTCGCCCATGCTCATCCTTGGCTGCTACGCAGCACTCCCCAGCCTGCCGTGTCTCGCGCGCGTCGACCTTATAGGCGAGAGTTCCCGCCTGCTGCGGGCTCTAGCGGGATGCGCTGCGCTCAGGCACATCAACATCATCGGCGACTTCAAAGGATGCCTCCAGGCGACCTGCTGTCGGAGATCGGCGTTGTGACCAGTGTCACCAGCTTTGAACATTGGGAGGACTGGTAGGTGCAGGGACGCCTGCTCCGGCCCCCAGCGCAGACCGCAGAGCGCGTCAGCGCAGGCGACCTCCCGCTCACGCGCGCGCTGCATTCATCGCACATGCGCATTCCGCGTCAACACGGGCGGCGCTGTACCGCCCGCGCCAGCCGCGTCAACAATCTGCCGGAATCCCGGCCCCGCTTGGACCGCCCCGCATGAGTGCCGGAAAGCGAGTTCCCGAACATCGCGCGGCCTTTCGACGACGACCATCGAGGTCCGCATCGACATGTCCGAATCTTAGGTGGAAAGCACAGCGTCGCGCTGCTTCCGTCGGCGCGGCGCCGCAGGGCTATGTCGGCTATGAAGAGGGCGGCACGCTCACCGAAGGGGTGCGCCGGCGCTCGATCGTTGCTGTTCGACGAGGTCGAGAAGGCCCGCGTGGCTCGGGACGTGCTCACGCCTCGCTGCTGCGAGCTGGCGCTGGAAGACGTGCGCCTCTACCTCCCGCCGCCAAGGGCGCTGGCAGAGGGCGAGGAGAGCAGCGAGTCTGATAGGTGGGACTTGCCAGAGCGCACTCGTCTGGTCGACCTGTGTGCCCTGCAGAAGCTGCCCGCGCTGCGCTCCTTGCGCGTGGGCCTCCGGATCGAGCCGTTGTGGAAGCGCGTCGACCGCTCCAGCCTCGACCCGGCGCAGCCAGCCTCTACGCCGGGCTCGAGGGTGGACCAGGCTGCGGGAGCTGTCGATCGGAGGCACGGCCCGCGGCGCATCGCCCGGGGTGTGGTTCGATATCGGCGGTGTGCTGCCTGTCCTTGCGGAGCAGCTGGGGCCACACCTGCGCACGCTCGCTGTCGACCCCTGCTCCTTTGTTTGCGGTGCGACGGAGATTGGGCGCTCCCGGCGTGCCTCCGCACCTGCATCCCGCAATTTCGTGTGCTGCGGCGTAATCCGGTGTCGTTTCTCGACAATTCACTCAGGGTGTGTGTCACGGACGTGGCGTGCGTCAACATGGCCGTTCTCAATGCATACATGCGACTTCAAGGCATACGCCAGAGCTCCTTGAGGTCTTGGTAGCACCCCTAGCAGGGTCCCTGAGGCCGCCGCGCCTGCAGAGCGCCAAGGTGCTGCTGCCCATTGATCTTGAGGACCGCGGCGCGACGCAGGACGAGGCAGGCTGGCCGCCTATCCTGCCCGATCGATGGTACCGGAGATGGCGTTGAAACGTACCAGCATGGTCTGGGGGCACAAAAGCAGAGGTCATGCCCTGGCTCTAGAAAGAAAGAGCCATGTGTAATAAATGCCCTGCTGGCATGATGATGCCTGCAGAGAGGTGCGTGCTCCTGATGATTAATGTTTGTTTCTTGGGTCAGTCCACCTGATGGCGCTCTGCAGGGCCTGCATTGATTGCGTATTGGCATACACTGGTCTTGTCAGGCAAACAATCAACCCCAGGCAGGCACTTGCATAACTAATCGGTTAAGTGGTCACAGAACGTGCAAGCCGAATAGCGCTAAAAACATATCTTCCTGTTGCTAGACGATTCTTGGCCCTGCAGGCATACATGTTCAAGTCTATGAAGCCGGGCGGATACAGCCCCATAGAGGATCTATAAACTATAAGAGATGCAGTTTTGTAATGTTGAGGTGTGGCTCAGCGATCTTGCATTCACTGCAGCATATGTGGAAGTGTCCACTTTCAGGGACTTCAGTGTAAAGATACAGTCCATTGTAATCATATTCATGTATTCAGCATGGGTAAACCAAGTTGACAAGAACGGCTGTCACCAGATAGGTCTACAAGAGTTGAAATAACGTTGCAACTTTCAGATACCCAAACTCATAAATGTACATAAAATAAAGTATAGCTGACTACCTGTTACATGCTGCCCGATTCGAATTCTTTTGGTTTGTTGTATACATTGGCAAGTCTCAATGACGCACCCGGGACACGATCGATACCATTCCGTACCGTCATTCGATTGTCTCCCGTGATAACAAAAGCTTAAAGGTGGGTATATATGGATTGCGAGCTATGTGATCGCTCATCAGCGTGGTTCCAGCTCCATCAGTCACCAGTGTCAGGCCGCAATGTTGCTGGGAGCAGCTCTCTCAGCCAATCATATTGTATTGTTTGTTTTTATTATACACTTCGTAACTTTTGCTGTTCAACACGTAGGTACCTAGACGGAGGCACCTGCCATCCAGCTTGGCGTTCCACACGCCAGTCTGGGCCAGCTCAAATAGATAGCTTACTGCAGAGGCTCTGGAGCTTGTATGCTCGTGGTTAGATGCCAGCGAGCGCGTGCGGCGCTGCGCCTCGTCTGTGCGCGCCTGCGTCGCGCAGTGAACGCCACCGTCATCAGCGTCGCAGTGCAGCTGTCCGACGGCGTTTCCGTCACCTGCCATGGCATGAACGCCATGCAATCGAGGACGCTGTCAGAGCAGTTCCCTGCAGCTCGCTGTGTGCGGCTCGTTGGCATGGATGCGGCGCAGTCGCCCACGGCGATCGCACAGCTCGAGCAGCTGCCCGCTGGCTGCTGGCGCGGCGTTGCTGAGCTGGACACCGACTTCACCGCCCACCTGTGCCCCCCCGCACTGACCGCCGCCGCCCTCGCCGCCGCTGCGCGCCTGTGCCCTGCGCTCGAGGCGGCGGCCACGCCGCTCGCGCCGGCGCCGCTGCGGGCGCTCGCCGCGGCGGCGGGCAGCTTGCGGCGGCTCGCCGCCCTGGTGCGGCAGAGCAGCAGGGCAGCTGTTGCGCGGCCCCGCACGATGCCCCGCATGCCATGACGGATGGCGTGTGCAACGCACTGGCCGCCCTCACCGGCCTCGTCGCCTGGAGCTGCGCCAGCACGCCAGCCCCCCTCTCTCCCCGCACCACATGCCTCACCACCCCGCCTCCCGCGCGAACGCCGCCCTCCTCGGGCTCGCGGCCGCGCTGCCGCGCCTGCGCGCGCTCTCGCGCCTCGACCTGCCGCTTGCCGTCAGCGCGCTGCCGGCGCTCGGCGGCTGCACTGCGCTCGAGGACCTGGCAGTGTCCCTCGACTTTGACAGCCTGGCGGTGGCCGGCGCCCTGCCGAGCCTGGGGGTGGTGGGCAGCGTCACGCGCGTGCGGGTCGCCGACAGCCGGAGGTGCGAGCCGGCCGCTGTTCCGGCCGCTGGGGAGGGGCGCAGCTGCGAGAGCACCTGAATTGCCTGTGGCACTCCTGCCTGCCGTGGGAGTTGCCCTGTTGGATATCGGCCGTGATAACGCTATTTCCGTTGTTATACACATCACCTGGGTGTAGGGGAGGGGCACATGCGTGGCAGCAATGTATGCCCAGGTGCGCACGCAGACACACGCACACACACGTACACACATGGGCATACGCGCGCACACGCACGCACGCAAGCACGACGCCGCGTGCAGCGCGCGCACGTGCGCGCGCACACACGCACACACACACGCTCTCCCTCTCTCCCATTTCTTTCCCTCGGTCATGCAGCAGCATTGGCAGCAGAAATGACGACACGCATCGTCTGCAACGTCCGCCGAAATGCGGACAATTACGACGTCGGTGGGCATTCGCACGCGACGCCGTCCACCCCCGGCGATGTAACGACGACGACCATCGAGGCCATCGCCGCCGCCTTCCCAAACCTCGGATCCCGCGACCTCGCCTGCGACGCGTCCGCTGGGCCCCTGCGCCGCGGCGATGACGAGGCTCCGCCGCCTGCGCGCGCGCGCGTCCAAGGGGCTGCTGGCTGGTGACGCGCTTGCGCGGCTGGCGCCGGCGCTGGACGTGCTGCAGCTGGACGGCACCTACGACCTGCAGCGCCGCGGTGGCGACGGCGGCGATGGCAGCGTGGGAGGGCCACGGCGCGCTGCGAGAGCTCGTCCGCGCGCGCGGCGTTCCACCTCGGACTTCCCGCCTCGCGCGCGAATGCCTCGCACGATCGCCAGATCGTCGTTCGGGACCGACATATAGGTCCATCGTGACACGCGGGGGTTGGTCCCGAGGCACAAGAGAAAATCGGTATGCCGAAGATCGGGAATCATGTTGGCACCCGACGACGGACCGATCCCTTCTGTCGGCGCTGCCGGCGCTGCGCTCGCTGCGCGTCGGCCTCGAGGCGGGCGCCTGTGGCGGCCGCACCGCCGCCGCTGCGCCGGCGCGGCGCGGCTGCGCGGCTGGGCCAAGG